>JABCPU010000277.1:0-90114 GCA_016800925.1 Suillus spraguei
AGCAGGAGCAGGAGGTGCTGGTGCTGGTGCTGGGTTGTTGAGGATGATTACGCCTTCTTCTTGCAGCACGGCGTGCTTCATGACTATTTATTGTAGCTGCAGCAATATTTGCCATACGACGTTCATACTCATTCTGAAGTGCAGCAGGTGGAGGAATATAACCAAAGGGAGGCCCTAAGGCTGGAGCAGGAACAGGTTGACCAAAGGAAGGTCCTAAACTGGAGCAGCAACAGGTTGACCAAGGGAGGCCCCAAACTGGAGCAAGAATAGGTGGCCCAGGGGGTGGTGGTGGGTGGTGTAGACGCCACCTGCGTTGAGCCTCATGATGCTCGATAACATGACGTGGCATATTAGGGAACCTTTGCATGGGAATAGGACCATGGTTCAAATTTCCCAAGATCTGAGGAATATTCTATGAACATATATCAGAATATGTCTTATGAAAAATTAGAAAAATAATTCTTACCATTTGAGCAGCATTTTCTAATGGTTGAGCTATAGGAGCAGGATGGCGACGTGCAGGAGGGGAGCCAATATTTCGCTGATTTCTCTCAGCCTGACGTGCAGCAGCCTGTGCTCGCTGAGGAGAGGTAGGAGGAGTGGAGGGATTCCTATCAATAATAAATATCAGTCAAAAGAAATATATATGATGACAACCACATACATTAGAGAAGATATATGAAACAAAGAGAGAGGAGAGCCAAACTTCCAACAGTCGTAGTTCCACTGTGTCAAAGATAAGCCATCATATCATATATAGATGACAAAATATCACATACCAAAGATACAAACGAATATTACTGAGAGTGACTGAAGAAGTACCAGCAGTTTCCAGGATGAGCTAATACCCTGGAAGTTCGATGTATGACAGTGCTAAGAACAGCTGAAAGCTGTCCGAGAAATTATCCCGAAGGATAGGATGGCAACTGTAAGAAGGCTGCAAGCAGACCAACTTAGCACAGAAAAGTGCCCCGCCAATCCAAAATCTCTACACTGTAGTATACCCAGAGGTCCAGAAACAACCAGCAAACACCTGCAGGAACAGATGGCCAGGGAAGTAGGACTTAGTTACACGTTTGTCTTGAATCGACAGGAGTTCGCGAGTCCAGATGGAATACAGGGCCAGTAACAAACAACAATCACACTCACTATGCTTCAAACTCCAAGATACGACCAGTCCAGGGTCCAGGTCCAGGTCCAGGTCCAGGTCCAGGGGGTCCAAAGGGTCCAAGAACACGTCAAAAAGCGAAAATGCCTGATATCTGATTACATAATCAATAATTTTTATCATAGTTTCAATATCTACACTATATGGGCTTACATGAATCAAGATATATCTACCAAAATGAAGCAGACAATGTAAAAAACAAACAGAGGTTGGGTATGTTGAGAAAGTATTACTTTCTCAAGATGTGGTAAGGGGAGCAGTGGTGGGGGAAAAGAGGAAACGAAGATTGGAGCTCGAGGGTATATCTAGGGAACTACAGCGCACCAGCTGCGCAGTCACGTGACCAAATCACGCACAATCACACAACGGGGCAACAGTATTGAGTCGGCTCTTGAAAAAACCATGCGATATTTCCAAAAAGGACTTAAGCGAAATCTATAAAGTAAGGGGGAAAGGTGGGAAGGTGTTCGCTAGCTCGCGTGGCTTTCGCTAAGGAGCGCTTGCTACGCTTAGTGCGCTTAGCTTGGTTATTTCGCTTAAGTCCTTTTTGGAAATATCGCATGGTTTTTTCAAGAGCCGACTCAATACTGTTGCCCCGTTGTGTGATTGTGCGTGATTTGGTCACGTGACTGCGCAGCTGGTGCGCTGTAGTTCCCTAGATATACCCTCGAGCTCCAATCTTCGTTTCCTCTTTTCCCCCACCACTGCTCCCCTTACCACATCTTGAGAAAGTAATACTTTCTCAACATACCCAACCTCTGTTTGTTTTTTACATTGTCTGCTTCATTTTGGTAGATATATCTTGATTCATGTAAGCCCATATAGTGTAGATATTGAAACTATGATAAAAATTATTGATTATGTAATCAGATATCAGGCATTTTCGCTTTTTGACGTGTTCTTGGACCCTTTGGACCCCCTGGACCTGGACCTGGACCTGGACCTGGACCCTGGACTGGTCGTATCTTGGAGTTTGAAGCATAGTGAGTGTGATTGTTGTTTGTTACTGGCCCTGTATTCCATCTGGACTCGCGAACTCCTGTCGATTCAAGACAAACGTGTAACTAAGTCCTACTTCCCTGGCCATCTGTTCCTGCAGGTGTTTGCTGGTTGTTTCTGGACCTCTGGGTATACTACAGTGTAGAGATTTTGGATTGGCGGGGCACTTTTCTGTGCTAAGTTGGTCTGCTTGCAGCCTTCTTACAGTTGCCATCCTATCCTTCGGGATAATTTCTCGGACAGCTTTCAGCTGTTCTTAGCACTGTCATACATCGAACTTCCAGGGTATTAGCTCATCCTGGAAACTGCTGGTACTTCTTCAGTCACTCTCAGTAATATTCGTTTGTATCTTTGGTATGTGATATTTTGTCATCTATATATGATATGATGGCTTATCTTTGACACAGTGGAACTACGACTGTTGGAAGTTTGGCTCTCCTCTCTCTTTGTTTCATATATCTTCTCTAATGTATGTGGTTGTCATCATATATATTTCTTTTGACTGATATTTATTATTGATAGGAATCCCTCCACTCCTCCTACCTCTCCTCAGCGAGCACAGGCTGCTGCACGTCAGGCTGAGAGAAATCAGCGAAATATTGGCTCCCCTCCTGCACGTCGCCATCCTGCTCCTATAGCTCAACCATTAGAAAATGCTGCTCAAATGGTAAGAATTATTTTTCTAATTTTCATAAGACATATTCTGATATATGTTCATAGAATATTCCTCAGATCTTGGGAAATTTGAACCATGGTCCTATTCCCATGCAAAGGTTCCCTAATATGCCACGTCATGTTATCGAGCATCATGAGGCTCAACGCAGGTGGCGTCTACACCACCCACCACCACCCCCTGGGCCACCTATTCTTGCTCCAGTTTTGGGGCCTCCCTTTGGTCAACCTGTTGCTGCTCCAGTCTTAGGACCTTCCTTTGGTCAACCTGTTCCTGCTCCAGCCTTAGGGCCTCCCTTTGGTTATATTCCTCCACCTGCTGCACTTCAGAATGAGTATGAACGTCGTATGGCAAATATTGCTGCAGCTACAATAAATAGTCATGAAGCACGCCGTGCTGCAAGAAGAAGGCGTAATCATCCTCAACAACCAGCACCAGCACCAGCACCTCCTGCTCCTGCTCCTGCTCCTGCTCCTGCTCCTGCTCCTGCTCCTGCTCCTGCTCCTGCCTGCTCCTGCTCCTGCTCCTGCTCCTGCTCCTGCTCCTGCTCCTGCTCCTGCCCCTGCCTCCCTGCTCCTGCCCCTGCTCCTGCTCAGAATAACTTGGCAGCCTTTCAGTTGCTGCAGCAACAAGCTGCATAGGGACATAATATACCGCAGCAGCAGCTAGCTGAAATAATTGCTAGGCATGCTCAGGATCATCGCCGTGAACGACAGCAGGAAGAGGAAGCTGAACAGATGAATAGACAGAACTATGGTCAATACATGCATGGTCCTATTCACTATGAGGGTGCAGTTGGTCCTCACAATTTCAACAATCCCCAACAATACTTTGCACCCCATCCTGCACCACCTTTGGCTGCACCACCTCAACCTGATTATCAACAATTCAATGTTCAGTTTCAACATCATTTCCAGCAGCAGGATAGACAAGCACAGGAGGAATTACGTCGACAGCAGATCCAGCAGCAGGAACAGGACAGACAAGCACAGATGTGTTATCTCAACAGCAGATCCAGCAGCAGCAGCAGGATAGACAAGCACAGGATGTGTTACATCAGCAGCAGATCCAGCAGCAATTTCAGCAGGAGGAAGATAGACAAGCCCAGGATGCATTGCATGAACAACAGATTCAGCAGGAGGAAAATAGACAGACACAGGAGGCATTGCATCACCAGTACATCCAGCAGCATATCCAGCAGCAGGAAGATAGACAAGCTCAGGGTGCTCAACAAGCAGGTCAACAGGAAGAGGCCCGCCACAATCATGAGCAGCAGAGAGTTCTTGAGCGGCAGGAGCGTCTTGAGGAGGCACTACATGAATATAATGACCCAATATCTCAAGAGCAACATGCAGATGATGAAGAGAGAAGGAGAATCCAGCAGCAGGAACAACACCAGGAGCATGAAGAGGAGGACAACCAGCATATTAATCAGGTCATTCCTATTCCTGATGGAGCCCAACCATATACAGAACCAGCCAACCATCATACTCTTGGTCCCCTTAATGTGGAGTGTCCCAAATGTCATGCACTTCACTTTGCATGTGAAAGACTCTCCAACTCCTCTTTGCAAAACCCTCGCTTTGGTATGTGCTGCTTGCAGGGCCAAGTCAGCCTTCCCCCATTTCCAGCATGGCCACCTGAGCTGGAGCAGGCATATAGAGACAGAACATTTGTGTCAAAAATTCGCCAATACAACAGTGCTCTTGCATTTACCTCTGTTGGTGTCAACATTGAGGATCGTGCTGTTCAAAGATCTGGCCCAAATGCTTTTCGTATCCATGGCTCTCTCCATCACCTCATGGGCAGTCTTCTACCTCCAGAGGGTGTCCAGCCTTCATATGCACAACTTTATATATACGACTCTGAAGAAGCCACCAACATCCGCACCACCCGTCCTGGAAATGAAGGTCTTGATCATCAGATTCTCAGAGATCTGCATGACATGTTGCATCGAAAACACCCCTATGCTGCTGTCTACAAGCAAGCCTATCAAATCATGCAAGAGAAGCCTCCAGAGGAGCAGACAGATGTTTCTGTGCGTATTCACTTCCTGCCAGGCACAGATGGTCGAAGATACAACCTTCCCACTGCCAATGAAATTGCTGCAGCTCTTCCTGGAGATGGGTCTGAGGAGGTGTCTCATGAACGCGACATCATTTTATATTATCAAAATGGTCGACTTAGGCGCATCAGTCAACTCAACCATGCATATGCCTGTCTTCATTATGTCCTTCTCTTTCCTAATGGAGAGGATGGCTGGGACCTCTACATTGATATGATCATTCCTCAGGGTGGACGTGCACATGCCAAAAAAGTGACTCAGCTGCTGTATTATGCCTTTCGGCTTCATCCCCGTCCAGCTCGCATTGACCACAACAACATCTTTCGTGGTGGAAGGCTGTTCCAGCAGTATGTTGTTGATGCTTGGGCTTCCATTGAGCAGAGCAGACTCAACTGGATAAGAAACAACCAGAAGAAGATCAGGGCTGACTGCTATCAAGGCCTCACAGACAATATTCTCAATGATGGAGTAGGCAATTTGGCTGAGACAGGTCGTGCTATAATCCTTCCCTCCTCTCATTCTGGAAGCCCTCGCTATATGCAGCAGCTACTGCAGGACTCCTTGGCCATCTGCCGTGCCTGCAAGAAACCTGATCTCTTCCTGACAATGACTGCTAATGGAAGCTGGCCTGAGATTACTGAGAATCTCCTTCCAGGTAAAGTGACATACTGATGCATTATTATGACTTGATTCTGACAAGTTTTCTAATGTAGGTCAAACTGCTGTGGACCGTCCAGACTTGGTGGCTCGCGTATTCTATCAAAAGCAGCAGGCTCTGCTGAAGAAAGTTCGCAATGGCTACTATGGCAAGGTTGCAGGATTGGTGTACACCATTGAATATCAAAAGCGTGGTCTGCCTCACATGCACCTTCTCATCTTCTTGGATCCAGACCACAAGATTCGTACTGTGGAACAAATAGACTCCTTCATCTCTGCCCAGATCCCTGACAGAAATGTCCATCCCCAACTCTATGAGGCTGTGGAGAAATACATGCTTCATGGCCCCTGCTCTCCAGAACGTTGCTTGGAGAATGGACATTGCAAAAAGCATTTTCCAAAGTCTTTCTGTGCCCAGACATTGATGAAGGAGGATGGCTATCCAGAGTATGCAAGACCTGACAATGGTCGCACTGTCCAGAAGAATAACACTGTCTTCACCAACAAAGATGTTGTTCCTCACCCTCCACAACTCCTGGTGGAATTCAACTGCCACATCAATCTTGAAGTCTGCGCTTCCATCAAGTCTGTGAAATACATCCACAAGTACATCTACAAGGGAAATGACCGTGCCACTTTGGAGATGCCAGGACCAGTGGATGAGGTCAAAACCTACCTTGACTCCAGATACATCAGCTCTACTGAGGCTGCATGGCACATCTTTGAGTTTGGAATGCACCTTGAATGGCCCTCTGTCTACCGTCTGCCAGTCCACCTTCCAAATGAACACATGGTGTTTTATGATCCTGAGGATGATGCCCAGGATGTTCTTGAGCGTGCAGCAACCAAGGAGACTTGCCTTACTGGATGGTTCAAAGCCAATGCCAACAATATCTTGGTGGCAGCTGGAGCCCATGACCACCTCTACCAGGACTTCCTCTCAAAATTTGTATGGAACAAGACCGCATGGAAGGTGCGACAACGTGGAATGGCCATTGGAAGGATGTACTCTGCTGCACCTGGATCTGGAGAGCGCTTCTACCTGAGATTGCTTCTGACTGTAGTAAAAGGTATGATGCTCATGTCAATTTTTATCAATCAAACTCACCATGTATTCAAGGGGCCACCTCCTATGAGAACCTTCGAACAGTTGATGGTGTTTTATATGACACTTTCAAGGAGGCATGTCGATGTAGAGGTCTGCTTGAGGATGACAATGAATGGATCCAATGCTTGCAGGATGCCTCTCACATGAGCACTGGACATGGCATGCGCAATCTCTTTGCCATCATCCTCATACACTGCAACCCTACAGACCCCAGTGATCTTTGGAACCAATTCAAGGACAATCTCTGTGATGATCTGCATCACCACCTGTCTCATGCCCCATTCAACATTCCTAACCCTACAAATGAAGAGGTCTATGACTATGGTCTCTATCTTATTGATGGAAAGCTTCGCAAAAATGGAAAGTCTTTGCAAGTGATTCCTCAGATGCCTACACCTCAAATGGCAGCAAGATGGGGGGTCATGCAGGGAAATCAGCTCATTGCTGAGCAGCTCCAGTATAACCAGGGAGAGCTCCAGCAGATGGTGGATCCAGGAGTGCTTTCTCTCAATCAGGAGCAGAGGACAGTCTTTGATGCAGTGGTCAATGATGCCATGCAAAGAAATGAGCAGACACCTGGACATGCATTCTTTGTCCACAGTGCAGGTGGATGTGGCAAGACATATCTCTGCAAGCTCATTGCCTCAAAACTCCGTGCTGAAGGCAAGATTGTCCTGTGTGTGGCTTCCTCTGGAATTGCTTCTCTCCTCCTGCCAGGTGGACGTACAGCTCATTCACGATTCAAGATTCCAATCCCCATCAATGAGGACAGTTCCTGCAACATCAAGAAAGGAGATGTTGTGCATGAGCTTCTGAAGGCCACCTCCCTCATCATCTGTGATGAAATTCCAATGCTACACCGTCACAATCTGGAATGCCTTGACCGCTCATTGCGCGATCTTCTCAATGTTGATGCTGATTTTGGAGGATTATCCATACTCTTTGGAGGAGACTTCAGACAGACTCTACCAGTGGTGGCTCATGGATCCATGGAGCAGATAGTGGGTGCTACCTTCTGCAGATCTCGCATCTGGCCAAGGCTTCAGATCTTCCATCTCAAGACAAACATGCGCCTTGGTCAAGACCCTGCCTCTGATGAATTTGCCAAGTGGCTTCTGGAGATTGGAGCTGCAAAGAACACACATGCTGATGGAACAGTGGTCCTTCCAATTCATATGCGCTGTGCCAACAATAGTGTCCAGTCTCTCATCAATGCCCTCTACTCTCCTATCCTGCTTCCTGACCATCCTCCTGTGAATGATTCCTTCTTCCTGGAACATACCATCCTCTCTGCAAAGAACACTGATGTGGATGAAATCAATGCCAACATTCTTGAATTGTTCTCTGGAGAAAAAGCAGTGTTCACCAGTGCAGACTCAGTTGCTGAGAGGGACTATGACTATATCCCTCATGAGTTCCTTCACACTCTGACACCATCAGGGTTCCCTTTGCACAAATTGGAACTCAAAGTGGGTGTTCCTCTGATGCTGTTGCGCAACTTGGATCCCACCAATGGCCTCTACAATGGAACCAGGATGATCCTCCTGTCTTGGACCACACGCTCAAATGTCGGATTCTCAAGGATGGAGTTGATGAAGCCCAGCAAGACAATCAGGACACAGTGCTGATTCCCAGGATGACTCTGGATGCCACTGCTGAAGACAACCCAATTCCTCTAAAGCGTCGACAATTTCCTGTCCGTCTTGCATTTGCTATGACAATCAACAAGGCTCAAGGTCAAAGTGTGAAGTGGGTTGGACTGGATTTGAGAACTCCTGTGTTCAGTCATGGACAGTTGTATGTGGCATTGTCCAGGTGCACTCACCCAGAGAGAGTGTGTGCTATCTTTCCAGAGCATGAAGAAGGGTCAAAGACGACCAATGTGGTGTATACAGAAGTGCTGAGAGGACTTGGAGATTAGATTGAGAATTGACTGATGTAGTTTTATGTAAAGTGATGTATAGTGTACTTTTAGTCTTGCTGAAATGGTGGTGAAATGTACATGTTTGTTTGAAGATTTACTATGATTATCAGGATGAAGCCAAGGCCAGAAAGTCAAAAAGAGTGCGAAGCACTCTTTTTGGCTTTCTGTGCCTTGGGCAAAAGAAAATTATTGGGATGAAGCCAAGGCCAGGAAGGCAAAAAGAGTGCGAAGCACTCTTTTTGCCTTCCTGTGCCTTGGGCAAAGTGAATTATTAGGATGAAGCCTTGGACAGGAAGCAAAAGGAGTGCGAAGCACTCCTTTTGCTTCCTGTGCCGAAGGCACAACGGGTGGTGGACTCGTCTATAAAGTAAGGGGGGAAAGGTGGGAATGTGCTCGCTAGCTCACGTGGCTTTCGCTTAGGAGCGCTTGCTACGCTTAGCTCGCTTAACACCTTTTTGGAAATTTCTCGCATGGTTTTTTTCAAGTGCCGACACAGTTGTCCCATTGTGTGATTGCGTGGATTTGTCATGTGCAGCGCCACACGTGTTGAAATTTGCCACGGGTTGTCTGAAGCTGGGGTAAAAACAAATTATGGGTTGTCATTTGCCACAGGTTGTCTGAAGCTGGGGGAAAATGAAATTATTAGGATGGAGCTGAGGCCAGGGAGCCAAAAGGGAGAGTGAAGGCAAAAGTGAAGGCAAAAAGGAGTGCAAAGGAGTGGAAAGCAAAAAAGGAGGGCAAGCCAAAAATGAGTGCAATTGCAGAAGATGGCTGATAGGTAAAAACAGAAGGAACTCATCAGGGGCTGGAAGGAGTGGTGGCACCATGGTCAAGTCATCAGGAACAGGTTGATACCTATAACAAGCTACTCCATCAGGTACCAATACCAGGTTGGAAGTTGCCAGCAGGCTGGAAGTGTCCTCCCCTACCCTCAGGAAACATCTTCTGATAGATTTCTCTTAGATTGATTATAATTTTGGCTATCAAAGAATCTAAACTTTGTCATTTGAAAAATCATTTTATTTGTTTCAAAAGCTGCTATGATCATTAGGATGGAGAGATGGGGGGACAGAAGAGCATGGGGAGGAGAGAATGAAGGCATGGGAGACAGGAGGTGGGAGACAGGAGACAGGAGATGAGAGACGGGAGACAGGAGATGGGAGACAGGAGATGGGAGATGGGAGATGGGAGATGGGAGATGGGAGATGGGAGATGGGAGATGGGAGACAGGAGACAGGAGATGGGAGACAGGAGATGGGAGACACAAGATGGGAGATGGGAGACACAAGATGGGAGACAGCAGACTGGTAAGAGGAAATGAGAGACAGGAGACCAGTAACAGGAGATAGGAGATGGGAGATGGGACACTTGCATGATTTTGTTGTGTGACAACTTAATACTGTTGCCCCCTATTAAAACTTGACACAAAAGATTTATTCAAGTTAATAGTTTGCAGTAAATAATAATTAAAAAATCAAAATCAAATGCAATGACATGAGGATGAGATGGGCAATAAACTCACAAAGATGGTGATGTGGTACTTTTACTTCTCTCAAAATATTGGTTAAAGTTATAATTTATTTGAAGACCAATTATCATTATTAAAGATAATTATTAGGATGAAGCCAAGGCCAGAAAGCCAAAAAGAGTGTGGGCAAAAGAGAATTATTGGGATGAAGCCAAGGCCAGGAAGGCAAAAAGAGTGCGAAGCACTCTTTTTGCCTTCCTGTGCCTTGGGCAAAGTGAATTATTAGGATGAAGCCTTGGACAGGAAGCAAAAGGAGTGCGAAGCACTCCTTTTGCTTCCTGTGCCGAAGGCACAACGGGTGGTGGACTCGTAACCGAGCTAAGCGCACTAAGCGTAGCAAGCGCTCCTTAGCGAAAGCCACGCGAGCTAGCGAACACCTTCCCACCTTTCCCCCCTTACTTTATAGATATAGATTGCTACATCGTCCTGGAATCTCTGAACTCCCCTGACAGCTCATTCCGGACGCCAATATACATAGTCATTCGATATCTCCTGCATTTCCTACCCAAGGGCCATGAAAATAATGAAGATAAAACCGCATCTGCCATGTCATGGATCTTGAAGATTTCGACAAATCCTGATGTTTTCAAGTTGGCACTTGACTTGATGGTCACCATGTCCTACCAGCCACTGAATATCCAGTTATCATTGTTGATCCAGAAAGTGCTAGACATGTTCAAGGAATGTTTTAACTCTTCGCCAGTAGACAAAAGCAACGCGGTGTCATTTGGGAGGGCGTTGATCTACATTTCCTGGAAAATTGACGGGGCGATGAAGATACTCGGTAGACCCACACCAGTTTGGAAGCACTGGTCATCGTGGCGCAGTCTGTATTTTCCTCAGGCACTGGAACATTGCCGTACTTCATTCCACCGAATGAAGGAGACGGTTTCTACAGATCCACGGGAGCAAGCGAACGACACGCCCACTGCTCTGCGTATGGCACTAGGCGCTGGGATGGATAATTTTGTCAATCCAGACAAGGAGGATGAATATGTAGAATTGGTTTGGCATGGCAAATTCGGATCGGAACTCAATTTCCAGGACGTTGAAGTTGACTGGCTCATGGAATGCGCAAGACATTTTCATGAGGCCGAAGACTTTAATGCAGCAGGAGATGCTCTCCTCTTGCTCAGTGACCTCAAGAACATCAGTCAGGACTCCATCGTTCCATTTTTGAATAACAGATCTGGATCGCCTAGATTGCGTCATTGCGCACTTCGTGCTGCTTGTCGGGCTGTTAACATCAACTCGCCCTGCGATCCATCTTTCATAGAGGCTGTCCTTACTACAGTCAACATCCCCCCCATCCGACGTGGACACAATGACGACTCTTTCGCCAATGTAATTGACCTCCTCAAACTCCCTGATTGGCCACAACTTCATCCCCTGCTAGGCTCCCCGCTTATTGACATTCAGCGTCTCGTATTTGTTGTACTGTCGGCTTAACAATACTGCGAATTTTGATCAATACTACAGTGCACTCATTGATTTTATGCATCGAGCTAATGGCCCTGACTCCAAACGTGCTGCTGTATACGTCGCTTATCACATCAGACGAGCTCTAGCTACGATCACCGAAACTCCCAGCTCAAGTATTCCAGTATCTTCACAGACCGCAGACCTTTCCACGCTCTCCCGAGCCCTACTCCGCATGGTTTCATCCGAATCCGAATCCGAATTCTATGATCATGTCTTCTATTTCCGTCTCATATTCACTCTTACGAGTCGTCCCAACTGGCTCCATCGCTTACGGGAAGATGGCCACATCAAGAGATGCCTCGAAATCATGTCTGATGTGTCCAAATCGAAATATCATACTTCCTTCTTTTATCTCGCTGGAATCTTCCTCCGCATCGAAGTCACTTCTGGAGAGCAGTCCTCCGCGTCACGAAAGTGGTGGGACTTGATGAAGGTGGCATGGGACATCGCAGGCCGTAACGCTGGGGATGATTCCAATGTTCTGGATCATTCAGATAGCATTGAAATTCTTGATGTTCTGGTCACCACCACGAAGGTTCACATGCCAGATGCTTCAGAGAGCGACCTCGAAGTCCTCCGTAATGGGCTGGATGGCGCAATTCTCAAGTTGGAATTGCGACAATATCCAGTGTCCAAGGAAATTAAAATCATAGATGAGATGGAATATTTGAAAAGACGGAGCCGTCGTCCTAGATTATCAACGCTGTAGGAACTCAATTATTTTTATCTCCAGTTATATTTACACTGCCCATGGCGGTATTGTATTACCCAGACTCCATTGTACAAGTTCTTCTGTAGGATGCATGCAAATCTATGTTTGACAACTACTATAATGTGGTCGTGGCGTGGAGGGGGATCATGATATATTCTCTTGTTCCCAACACCTGTTCCATGATGTACCATGTGTGAAATGCTTGAAATTCAACTGTGAGGAACCGTCAGTTATCGACAACGTGTTGGTGGTGACGGGCGGGTGACCAGACGGAATCTACAGGAAAAGCCGTGCTTCGGGGCCTATAATCACCCGTACTTGAGATACGCGAGAGCATTGAATAAGGGAGAATGCGGAATAAAGAATATTAGTTACGATGTTTCGGAACAAGGGCTAGCACTGGTACCAACACTCTCCCAGTCGTTTCCTTTGCAACATAGGCTTCGTCACCATATTGAATGCAAACCCCAAACCTGCAATTGTCAGCACAAGTAACACTTTATTGAAATTCTCGCGAGTCACTGAGAACGTCAAACGGGCCCAAACGTTCCGTTACGGTGAGCTCCTAAAGAAACCACCCATGTAGTGAATGTCAAAGTGTGTTCCGATAGAAAAACCTCGGCAGGTTTCGAACCTACACAGTCCAAGAGAAACAGATTTTGACTCTGTTGTGGCAACCACTTAGTTAAGACCAGTTACGGTGAACTTCTAAAGAAACCATTCATGAATGTCAAAGTGTGTTCCGATAGAAAAAGGTGGCTCGGCAGGTTTCGAACCGGCACAGTTGAAGACAAGCAGATTTTGATTCTGTTGTGGCAACCACCTGGTTAAGACCAGTTAGGGTGCAGTGCTAAAGAAAGAAATTGTCCATGAGTGAATATCAAGGTGTGTTCCAGTAGAAAAACCACGTCGTCGCCAGGTTTCGTAAACAGAATTTTGATTCTGTTGTGGCAACCACCGGGCCAAGACCAGTTACAGTGAAGTTCTAGAGACATGAGTGATTATCAAGGTGTGTTCCGATAAAAAAAGTCTTGTCGTCGGCAGGTTTGAAACCTGCATAGTTCAAGAGAACCAGATTTTGATTCTGTTGTAGCAACCACCTGGCTAAGACCATTTATGGTGAACTTCTAAAGAAACCGTCCATAAATGAATGTCAAAGTGTGTTCGGATAGAAAAAAATTGTAGTTGAGCAGGTTTCGAACCTGTGTAGTCCAAGATTGATTGCGTTGTGGTAACCACACTACTTTCACTCTTCCACTTGACGAGACCTTTTAAAATCCTGAGCCCCTGATTGACACGACCTGCAAAGATGACCTGCATAATAAAGTTCGAATCTGAACGTCCATGAGATAATAAAACTGCGCCGACGAGGGACGAAGACTAAGATGATTCTAATTCATCAGCGGGAGCAGTAGGAGGTTCAACATGATTGACATTACCACTAAGTATACTACATGAAGTTACTAGAAACATAGAAGGAATCAGCAAATATTAAAAAACGAGGACAATGAGACATGGAGGATTAAAGACGGATGTCTCGTCTTCCCACAAGACGGTGGCCATGCAGCAATCCAGTTCAACATCCAAAACACAACATCGAGAGACCAAACGCGACCTCGAACTCGACATCAGTGGTGTGAACTTGGGCCCAAATTGTTGGGCGAGCGAGCAATCGAAGAAGAGGCGATAGAAGAATGCGATTTAAGATCAAAAGCAACAGACACAGGAAGACGACCGATTTGAAAGAGGTCCCAATGATAAAACTCACTCCCTTCGTTATGGTAGCAGAATAAATCTACACGATGGTCGCACAGGGTGTTCGGAGACCAATGGAGGCACTAGGAAGGCTCTGAGAAGTGGAAGCCTTGGAAGTAGAGCTCCAGAGAACCACCATCCCCGAGCCCAAGCTTGCCTCAGCGAAAGACTGCGCCGAAGCGGATGTTTATACACACCTTGCATAGAAGAATACTCAGGCTGGCTACGCGTGAGGAGGTATAAACCGCGGCCAAGAATGTCTTAAATAGGCAAACTTTCGGCTGAACATCATAGGGACAACCAAACAAGGCCGCCCACATCTCCGCCGAGTCTGACATCAAAGGTAGGACCCAACAAGGGACCTACTGAGGGAATTGCAGCCTTACAACCTCACGGGCAGACGCTGCCTGCGCTCACTCCCAGATATCCTATGTCAATCTACCACCTCTCATCCGTATACAACTAGGAACCAGGAAAAGTATCACGCGGTGCCGTATACTCAATACCCGACCATACTCAAAATTGTTTTTCTACTTCACATTTTGTATTCATTAAGAAAATAAAATATTAGATATGTTAGTCATACCCAGTGACTAGAGTCCGGTCCATTGTTCATTGACAATAATATATTTATATTCGCCTAACTGAGTGATCGTTCAAAACTTGCCCCATAGCCGTCCGAGATGGAGGTACTGTGCCACAAGTAGCAATGCAACACCAAATATAATGCTGCCACCTGAGCAAGATCAATATTCACTCAAAGACCACATGTGTCATAAACTTGCCTGAATAATAACCCGCAGCGATAAACCCTCCTGTTGCGGTGCTGATTGCGCCTGATATCGGAGGACCTGCAACACCCCCAAGAGCAATGAAGGACATGAACATTCCCACTCGACCCCCCGTGTCTTCTGGTTGCCCCATTTTTCCAAGAGGTGTAGGGTATAGAGAGACGTATGCTCCGAAGGAGAATCTAGATGAATTAGCTAAGCAGCTAGCTGTGAATACGTGCAGCGCGTACCCGTAAATGGCAGCAATTGCAATAAGCTGGGATTCATTTTTAGCAAATGGCCAAGCGATTGTCACGATTCCCGTAATAGTAGTCGAAATTGCCATGGTGTTGATAGCACCTGTCAAATCCTCAATTGATATTAACGCAGTTCCACAGTCAGCGAGACCTACCGATTTTATCTGCCATCAGCCCAGATAACACACGCAATGCAGATGCCGCATTGGCAATCGCGAGTATGTAAAATGAAAAATCTTTCGAGACACCAATTGCCACAGCGCTCACAGAGAGATATGTTAACACTGATGAAACCAAAATATCAGGAGCTACAATAACAAGCACAACGGTCGTACCTGTGTCAAGACCTAAAAGTATAATAAATCCTGAGATACAATAGACGGTAAATGCTTTGTTGCGGAATTCTTTGAGATTGAAGAGTCCCCCACGAACGTCGACGGGCGGGAGCCGTCGTTTTATTAACTTGCGAAATGTGTCAACCAAAGAGAAATCGACAAGTGCTGGCGACATACTATGTTGGCTGCCCCCAGGGTAGCCATCAAAATGAATCCAAACACCCGGACTGTCCATCTAAACCTGTAATTGTATAAATGTATATGGATTGCTCCACGATTAATCGAACGAACCTACCCAATTGATGGAATCAAATTTTGAGCCGCTACAGGAAACGCGATGGTGCCGAGTGCACTACCAACGCCGGAAATCGATAAAGCCAAGTTATGTCTCTTGGAGAACCAATGTGATATGACGATAACTACGGGATTCCACATGATGCCACAGCCCAGTCCCAAGCCGATACCCTGTGTCAGGAAGAGCTGCCAGAATTGAGTGCATTCCGCAATTAAGAAAGTGCACGCGACAAAGACGCAGCTAGCGGCGAAGAATGGCATTCTGAAATGTCCCAGGTCGAACATCCGCCCCGCTGCAAGCGATAGAAAGCACGCGAGCGCATACTAGCAAAACAAGTGAGCTATGCAAATTTACTAGTCCAAGAAAGAAACACACCTGTGTAGAACCGATCCATGCTCTGGATGATGCAAGAAATCAATCATTCATGCAAAATTGCATCAAATAAACCTAGTGCCTTACATAGTCGAAGGAGAATAGTGGAGGAGTAGATTTTCCTCGTAATACGCTTGGAAGATCTGAAAGGGAGAAAGTTATAGAAACTGCAAGAGCGTGATAGTAATCCTCACTCACACCCCATGAAAGTATGAAACCAAGCCTAGTAAAACCTTCTTGAGCCGAACTAAGGAGAGAATCAGGCACAGCTTACGTAGAGAACATCACCAATGCGGCACTGCAACCCAAAGATGTTAGTAACTCAGAACTGTTAGACGGATTGAAAGTGTACTGACGCAAAAACCACAAGCCATGCTCTTAGTCCCCCATCTGGTGCTTCATCTGGTGCTTCATCAGGATTTGTTCCGTGCTCCTGAGAAACTTGTTCATCCGAGATTTCTGGGCTGACAGCTGCTCTTGTCATATCGTAAGGCAAGATAGTGACAAGTGCATCGGAGCCATTTCCCTGCAAAGCCTCTATTCTTAGGGACTTCTCGACGAACATAGCTTGTCCTGCCGACACACAGTAGGGAACAGACAAAGAGTGGTTTGCTCAAATAACACTGCTGAGAAAGGTGTGTTAATAGCATGCCATTAACACGTTATTAACACGCACACAGCTGTAGGGAGTTAACAAGTCTGCTGACCCCATAGTAATCTCGGTGAATTGCCTTTTGACGAAGTTCCGCCGTTCTCGCGGATCATTAGAAGTTTGCAGCGCAAATCTTGTAGACTAAGAGAAGCAAGATGTTGCCTGATATGGGACTAGCCCTCAGTGAGTGTACGCCTGAAGTTCCTGTAGTATACTCAACTGTTACCATGCGGGCGCAACGCTTTACGAATAAGAAATCGTGCTTCCTGCATGTTCATGCTGTAAGTTACCATGTGGCCTCTCCGTTTCGTTTAGGTTTGGGATGGCCTCATACATTCAGACCAATCACGGATGTCAATCAGGATGTGCACTTCACCGATGGCTATGCACGTTGCATACTAATTGATGCATATACTGCATAGTGAATCAGATGCCGTACGTTTTGCACCGTTTTTGCTCATCAGAATTTGTGACACTATCCTTATTTCGGCATCCGCATTATATTACCGCCCGACTCGGAGGCCGAGACTGCCCGTTGCTGTGATACAGGCGCTGTGTAAGGCCGATAATGATTCGATGATGACCGAAAGAAGTGAGGTGCGTGTGCAGAGCAATGGTTTCAGGGACTTCGTTCCTGTAATACTATGTGTTAGGACGGAGTATGGAAGCATGTATCCTGTGTCAACATGTCACCTCGCTTCCGTATACGGCTGCGATTTAAGTAAGACGCGGTGCTGTGCACTCAATACCCACCACTCATAATTGATTTTCTAATTCGTATCTTTCATCCATTGGAATCACAGGATGTTTTTTTTGGATACGTCAGTCATCCCCACTATCCTCGTCCATCATGTCGTCGACCTCTCTCCTCATGTTTGGCACATTCACATATGGCACCTTGTTCCGGATCCAACGTCCCAGTAACCAGTCCACCCTACACAGTCCTGAACCCGTGGTAGATGCGAGTAGTGGAGCTCCGCCCAGGCCATTGCCCGTGTTCCAAGTAACACGATGAACGCCTACTTCGGGTGGCCACACACCAGTACTGATGCCCGTCTCAGATTCATCCTTTTTGGCTTGTTTCCCTTTCAAATTTGTGGACCTTTCTTGAGTTTCCTAGCGTAGGTGTCGGTAGCAATGGGGGTATATCTGGAATGTCACTCACTTGCGGAAGGAAATGGTCTAACATACGAAACTCTCCTGTTTTTCGGCTGTAGTCCAGCTGAAAGATCTTGTGGACGAAAAACGGCTTCAAGACTTTGAGAAAAGAATGCTTATGATCGTCATAGGATACGTACGACCGACCCTCCTCTCCTTGTTGATTTCAGAGTGTTGGTCGTTACACAAGAACCATCAGCTGAACCGATCGCTAGCTGAGCGTGGTAGTCCGATGCACTGACACTCTGAAACGTTATTCAGGGGAGCAATGACAGTAATTGTTGTGGCACATACCCACACTGGTCCGTCAGGCTCCAGGAGTACATGCCTCTGCCTAGCGTGCTGGGGGATATTGAATATACTTTGACAGTGTTGTCGTGATCGATCATAATGGGTCCGCCTGCGAACGAGGAGTATGTCGTACTATTGATGACGTCTTTAGGGAACATGTATCAGCGTAATATATCTGCTTGTCAAAGGCACTGACCCCGTGTCCTGTTTACAACATTTCCGTGCGGTTCACGTATGTCAGTCAGACATTCCAAGCCGTCGTACCCGCCAGTAGCCAGAAACGTTGGGTCCTCGGATATTGATGGTATGCCGGAGCCATCTGTCGGCGGAATACGAATCCACGCAAGGGCTCGCACCGCGCACTGATGTATCGAAATGTAATGAGTTGGTAGCATGTCTTGGAAAAATTTGTCATGGTGGAGTAAGTGAGAGTAGTAAGGACTCACTTCGACCCTGACCTGTTCTGACTGCATGACCGATGTCATATATAGCGACGTAACCTATAGGATGACGGTGATGAGAACATTTCGACTGAAGGACAATGCCCAGACCATTCGTGCAACCAACAGCAATGGTTTCGCTATTAGCCCAGTCGAGAGACCAGCAAGAAGTGTCCTCTAGCTCGATCCGGAGAAATGGTTCGGGTAGATGCACTGTTTTGTGAACCAGTCTTGGTCGTATGTTCATAAAGTAGGGCTGACCACCCACCAGATGTCGGAAGTATTGGGTCATCATGTTTGCTCCTTACATCCTCTGGGTCTGGAACGACATATACGGACAACGAACCGTCTTCAATGTCCCTGCTAAAAGTCCTAGCTTTCGCGGGTGTTCTCCCACGTGAACTTCATTCCACTGCGCTCTCATCGTCAGTCAAGTGTGAAGGCGTGAACAGGTCATAAACAAACCTGATCGTGCGAGGGAAGAGGGCACCACTTGATTTCGAATGCAGGCCCTGACTCAAAGCAAAGGACCATCTCGCACTTCACCTCACCTGCCGGTAAGTGGTCTGTTTGCGAGGTGTTCCCTTGCTTGGGCTGCAAACACCATATTTGTATGCAAGCAGGAATGGGACGCTGGACTTTCGCACCGATCATTGGTGAGTGCGACCGCGAAGGGAAAGGGGCGATCGCAAGGTAGTGCTTATAACTCGACCTGTATATTATCTTGAGCGATGGTTACTGATGAGGGAGTGCTGTCTTACGGGTCGTTCATCTGGATATGTCGGACACCAATCTGCGCCCCACGCAGGAGATCCAGCATTGAACACGAAAGATTGACTTCCAGGCATATATTATATTCTGCTGTGAAGAAGGGAGTTGTAATCGCGACCAACGTTCGCAAAAGTGGCGAGGAGCATACATGTAGCATGACTGTCAAACATGGCCATTTCAACGCGAGTCTGGCGACCATACGGTCCAAGGAAGCAGTGTACAGGAGCAGGGGGCTGCAATTGACCATCATCTGTTAATACAGTGTCAGTGGGAAAATACTTCGCAGTATCACTGGATGGTTTCAACATTGAATAATTCGAATGAGCACAGACATAGAAGGGCTTACCGCTCGTTCAGTCTCGTCCATCCAGATTTGACCTCAACACCTTGATGGACTCTGGGACGCCTGAAGGACTCATTCATTGCATTCTCCTCCCCTTCCAAAGCTTCCTTGAAGCATGACCGGTCTTCCATGATATTCCATACAGGACCAGGGCCGACATTGTAACCCCAAGCCTTACTGATGCGATCAGTCAAAAATTGTTCTGATGTCATACAATTTGTTGACACGATCTTTGGTGCGTCAAAAAGCGTAGGAGGAGCATCTAGTCGCTCGACCTTTTCCTTGCGCAGAAAAACCGGCATGGCTCTGTGTCGATGGTGAATGCTCGGATTTGGTAGTGCATACATTTTTGCGGCTCTCGGAGCAGACGTAGATTTTGGTGGAGGCTTGTGAGCCGGCCTTGCTCTCGTTGTCGAGTGTAGATGTGATATAGGCCTGGACCCTGCAGTAGGAGTCTGGATCTTGCCTCGTTTCGGTGCTTCTTCTGCTTCTTCCTTGTCTACTTCAAGAAAATCTTCCGAATCATTCTGTAAATCGTCTGGGGAAAGTTTGTTTGGCGCAAAGTCACTCCCGCTATCCGCATCCTCGCAAAAGGATGGTTTGGGTGGACCGGTTTCCAACTCTTCTATAGCTGCAAGTGAAGCATAATTTGGACGGGATGTGCGAGCACGCAGCTGTCGGGGCATATTTAGATAAGCTATAGTCTATCAGATGGCGGAGGACCAAGCTGTGACACTGTGACACTGGGGCAGTACAGCAACTTACTTACAGTACTTACAGCACAAAGTAGTTCACAGCTTCGTCTAGCACTCTCGTGCGAGTTGGATGCACCTTAGCATAATGTCAGCATTTCCTTCGGCCCGATCACAGGTCCGCACGCTCTAATTTTAAGTTTGCGATCACATGACAAGACTGTCGCGAAGACTGCTGGCCCAGTGGCTACACATAACATCATGATAGCCTATACTAATCCATATTATCAACCTAGAGCGCCCATATGTACTTTTGCCAGTGTACAAGGTTCGGAACATTCGAGATCTCTGACACTTCTCAAAATGTTTGGTTTCAAGACCCAGTCAACTGCACCTATGATACCTCTAAACTCCCGCTCGAGTCAGCACCAGCACCAGCACCATCATGTGTCGCACGCGTTACATTAAGTTGACGTCCATAGTCAGTGCATTAGGCCATAAACCAGTAGGCCGATTATGTTTCAGAAAGCTGAGTATTGATTCTTGGGTGCTGACCGCAGTCGCGGGTCTGCTGATCGTCTGCTGCTTGCCAACTGTGCTTGCTGAACGAATTAAGCGGAGTAGTGCGTAATGGATATGACAGGCCCGGTGCCCGTCTCTTCCTGTAGGGTTCCTGTGGGATGCTTTATTTGAATAAATTGGATGCACTTTCCAAAACGTTCTCCCTGTCTTTCTCCACTCCTCCCATTGGTCATGCTACAGCTCCCTAACCTGCGCATTTCTGGCGACACGCAGCTCGTCCTCAATGCTGGGGCTTGTGTTGGAGTAATGGCAGTGGTTGTTTGGGCTTACCTTCGGAAATCAGGCAGTCGCCTTCCTCTCCCACCTTCTCCTCCTACTTGGAGACTTTGGGGACACTTCTTACCCCCTTCCAAGTGAAGTTTCATATCCCCGACCTCATTTTTTAATCTGATTGTATCACATTTCTGATCAGCCCGTCTCTCACCATAGCACGGTGGATCGACAAGTATGGTCCTCTAGTTACTATTCGCTCAGGAACCCAGACTATCGTGATTATCGGTCGATACAAGGTTAGTTCTGTCAGTGTTCATAATACGTGATCATCTCCAAATTCAACACATCGTGACAGGCCGCGATAGATATAATGGAGAACCAGGGTAGAATACTAGCTGATCGACCTCGCCTTGTTGCTGGAGAAATTCTTGTACGCGGACTTACCGTCGGTTTATCACGTGCTGGGGACAGGCTCCGTCGGAAACGTAGGTTCGTCACGGTAATTCTGGGGCTCAGACAGCCCTGATCTTACTTCTAAATATGGTACAGAGCACTCCATACGCATCTCCAGCCCAAATCAGCTGAGACGTATCAGCCTCTGCAAATGTCACAAGCGAAGACCGTGATCCTCAGCATTCTCGACGATCCACTCAACTTTCAGGATCATGTGGCAACGTAAGTGATTTCCTACGTATGGCACCTGGGTCTGATACTTACGGGTTCTTCGAAGTTATGCTGTAGCGACCACCATGAGAATTGCGTATGGGACGACTACACCGGTATCCGTAACTGATCCCGAAATTATGGAGGCTCGCCAGCTCATCAGGAAAATTGGTACAGTCCTGCGCCATGGTTATTACTTGGCGGACTCCATACCATGGCTTAAATACCTTCCTTGGTATGCGCCAGAATTAAGAGACGAGTACGAAAGGACCAAGCGACTCTACACAGACCAGCTGAACCGCGTAAGACAGCAATTAGTACGTGCTATCTTGCCTGTCTTCACATGGTATTTGAGTTGTTCCACAGCAGAGCAACGAGGACATCGCCCCATCATTTTCAAAACACATTCTAGAAAATAGACATCTCTATGGCTTGACGGAGATCGAGATGGCGTATCTTTCTGGCGTCTTTTCTTCGGCTGGAATCGAAACGGTGAGGCGTCTTCTATTTTTCCGATTGATTTCACTGAAATGAGGGATCAGACCGCTGTGGCAATATGCACAGTGCTAACAGTGGCCGCACGCTTCCCTGAAGAACAAGCTAAAGTACAGGCCGAGCTTGATTCAGTCATAGGAAGGGGGGAAGGTAGTTCGATTTTGCATCGTAGTTATGTCAATTGAATGATTTCTCTAAAGCGCCGACCTTCGCCGATAAATCATCCCTTCCTCGCCTGGAGGCCTTTATCTCTGAGGCTTTGAGATGGAGACCGTTAGCTGCTGAAGGTCGGTCTCTAAATGGTCGGTCTCTGCACTTGAAGTTCACACAATCTACCCCATAGGATTACCTCACCGGACTACTGAAGACGTAATTTGGGCAAGTGCTCTCTGAACGATTTGTTGTGCGCAGGATAGATAATCTAAGATCTGCTTGCAGGAAAACTATTGCATTCCTGCCGGAACTACCGTAACTGGTAACCACTGGTAAGTCGATGTCCTTGAATATACGAAGTATCAAACTGTCACCGTCTCAGGGCCATCTCTCGAGATCCGGATGTCTATCCCGAGCCTGATGCATTCAAGCCCGAGCGTTGGATTGATGACCAAGGTCACTTGAGGGATGATCTCACATTCTTTGTATATGGATTTGGTCGGCGGTGAGCAGCGTCTTTTGTAATATACTTTCTTTGATTGTCCTTCCTTGCAGCGTATGTCCAGGTCAACACGTTGCGAACAGGTTAGAGCTCTTTCTATATGCATGATTTCCCGATCTCATCTGAAATGTTATAGATCGGTGTTCATAAATTCGCTTCTTATGCTTTGGGCCTTCGAACTTAGTCTGGATCCTGCAAAACCGCAGGATGACATGGTGCTCATGAACGCGGTAATTCCATGCACCATAAAATTTAAAGCGAGGATTCCAGAGGCAGAGCTTAGGCGTATGATGCAGAACTATCCCGAGGGCGGGTAAGAAGCGTTGGGTGAGATCATCACTAGGAGTAAATGAACAACCGGTTGGAAACAAATCATGTATTTGTTCATCCCTCTAGGATGCTCATCACAACCTGACTCTGAGTCTGACTCGTGTACTTAATATTATCAACTATGCATTGTCTCCTCGGAGATACAATTTTAGAAGCGTCAAAGAACCCAAAGGTCCGGTCCACTGAGTATTTAGATAGCTCAAACAGCAGTCCGTTCCTCGCGGTCGTGAGAGAGTACCAAGCTCTACAAGCTCAATCATTCCACTAAAACTCCACGAACAGAGCTCGCCTGCGTGCTTGAGGCGCTCCATTGCTGCATGAAGAACATTATATTTGATCTGGTAGCTGCAAAAATTAGTATCGAACAGCGCAAATGTATCGACTCATACTACCTCAAGGAGGGCGGCGTGAATGAATTTTACGACGCCCTAAGCGACCCTAGCTTTGTCCCTTTGACACATGCTCCAAGATTCCGCTAACGTTCTCCGAGAGTTAGGACATCATCCGGTATAACTCTACATATTATGAAAAGATCGGTGACCGCGCTCTACATCCAAGGCAGAACCTTCCCAGTATGGTATATAAGTAGCTTCCAGTATTAGCCTCCGGACACCTTGTGCGACTTGCGACTGTTCAAAAATTTTGAATTTATTGACTTTCAGTTATAATGCGTTTGCAGGAGCTTCGGCTGCAAGAAACATCTTATGAAAACAGACGATGAAAAAACATAGTACTAATTTGTGCCTGTGAAGCATAAACCATGTGAAAACGCAATCGCTTCCAGAGGTTACATATTTTCCATCCATGAGTGAATGTCAAGGTGAGCTTTGATAGAAAAAAAACGTTGATATCTGCAGGTTTCGAACCTACACAGTCCGAGAGAAACAGATTTTGATTCTGTTGTGGCAACCACCAGGCTAAGACAAGTCACAGTGAACTTCAAAAGAGATCATCCATGAGTGAATATCAAGGTGTGTTCCGATAGGAAAAAGCTTATCGTCAGCAGGTTTCAAACCTGCACAGTCCAAGAGAAACAGATTTTGATTCTGTTGTAGCAGCTACTAGGCTAGACGAGTTACGTTGAACTTCTAAAGAAACTAGCAATGAGTGAATATCAAGGTGTGTTCCGATAGAAAAACCTCGTTGTCGGCAGGTTTCGATCCTGCACAGTCCAAGAGAAACAGAATTTGATTCTGTTGTGGCAACCACCAGGCTAGACCAGTTACGGTGAACCTCTAAAGGAATTATTGATGAGTGAAGATCAATGTATGTTCCGATAGGAAAAAGCTGTGCGTCAGCAGGTTTCGAACCTGCACAGTCCAAGAGAAACAGATTTTGATTCTGTTGTAGCAACCATCTGACTAAGACCAGTACGCTGAATTTCCAAAGTAACCACCCACAAGTGAATGTCAAGGTGTATTCCGATAGAAAAAAACCTTGTTGTCGGCAGGTTTCAAACCTGTACAGTCCAAGACTCCAAGAGAAGCAGATTTTGATTCTGTTGCGGCAACCACCAGGCTAGGACCAGTCACAGTGAACTTCCAAAGAAACCATCCTTGAGTGAATGTCAAGGTGTGTTCCGATAGAAAAGGACTCGTCAGCAGGTTCTGAACCTGCACAGTCCAAGAGAAACAGATTTTGATTCTGTTGTAGCAATCACCAGGCTAGACCAGTTGCGGCGAACTTCCAAAGAAACCATCCACGAGTGAATGTTAAGGTATATCCCGATAGCAAAAAAAACTATAGTTTGGCAGGTTTCGAAAGAGAAACAAATTTTGATTTTGATTCTGTTGTGGTAGCCACACTGGCCTACTTTAACTCTTCCATTTGACGAAACAACCTAAGTTGAAAACTTGAGGGGCCTAGCCCGAAAAAGACGACATAGACGATAAAGTTCGAGTCTGAATGTCTACGAGATAATAAAAGTACTCCGAAGACAGATAATTTTAATTCACCATTGTCAGCAGCAGGTTCAATATGATTGACATTACCACCAAGTATACATGAAGTTCCTAGAAACACAGAAGGAAATCAGCAGATCAAAAACGAGAACAATGAGACACTGTTACCACCTTGAAGGCCAGAGATAGAGGATTGGAGACGGGAGTCTCGTCCCCCAACAAAACGGTGATCATGCAGTAGACTATAGTCCGGTTCATCCCAAACACAACATCGAGACAGCACGTCGTGACCTCGAACTCGACATCGGTAGCTGCAAGCGAAGCATAATCTGGTCGGAATGTGCGAGCACGCAGCTGTCGAGGCATTTTTAGATTAGGCTGTGAGATAGTGTAGCCTCAACCAGACAGCAACTTGCAGTGCTTCAGAACAATTGAAGTCAAGCCTCGTCTGGCACTTTCTATAGACTAGTCACTGGCACGAAGATGCGCGACTAGTGAATTTGATACAGTACCAGACGAGTAAGAAACTCGAAAGCAAAAGAACAAACAGCGAACAAATACCAGTTCTCAGGCTTGTCACGAGAGTGAGTAGTGCTGTAAAGCCAGGAGACGCTGAGCACTGCAATGAAAGGAAATTGTTGTGGCTGTGCGAAGGTCACTTGAACTTCACAGTTCAGGACCGCTGCGTCCGCAGCCTGCAGACGTTTCAAGTTAGTACTGCCTCGATATGACAGTGAGTAACTTCTGTACAGAATTCTAGACATTGTTTCAAACCTGATCCGATTCCGCTCACAGCTGGAGTCAAGCATCTAGACACATGTTCAATAACTTCCACAGACCAACCTATCACTCGTCTATCGACAATTTGTATCGTAGACGGACTGGTCACGAATCTAATAGACGACGATGACGCTGATCTACATCAACTATATTGCAGGCTTGAGCTGAGAGGATGGGATGTCGAGGATGAATTCCGGACGCATAGGATGAAGCACTGTACTGGGTGCAGTCACTGCAGCCCGTGCTGATCGCTGAGCGCTTGATCCCGGGGTTCACTTCGATCTAGCGCTACTCAACGCTATTGGTAAGTGATTCAGCTTCTTTTACATTGCCTCCGAGCGCCTCACCCCCCATTTTGAATTATTGGCAGTGCGTGCTGTCACCACATAAGCGCTTCAAGTTACTGTCTCGCAAAGGCGCGGCATGGCTCAGCCTCTTTGATAAGCTTCCCCTAACCTGAGCAATTGCAGCGCACAAAGTCATCCCCTGTCATTGTAATCATACGACTCATTATCAAGATGCTGTAGAAGGCTCCCGGAAACCTACAATTTTGGGAGTTTCGGTCACGGTGCCCTTAGACAAGATTGACGCCTTTACGAACCTATAAATTACGTCGCAGCATGTATTTTGATGATGCACTACAAGCTTCCCAATCCAAATCGTATCGTTGGCCTACCCAATAACCAGTACCAAGGATAATACAACCAGCAGTATTAACCAACAGGATGCCAGGAAAATTGTATGTGCCTTTCAATCTGCATCATTATATAATCTCACCATGTTCTCTATGCGCCCGCAATCGTTCGTTCGGCACAAAATCTAGACGTCTCGACGCCACCCTCGAATCCATGCGCTTTGACATACGCAAGCCCCCGCGGGAAGGGATCGCGCAGTCTGCATGGCAACAAATCAAAGATACTCCAGCATTCAGTACGCCCACATACAAAGTTTGCATCATCTCGAAGGCATTCCCTTGGCCAATCATCATCCGTGCCCCTGCTGGATCTGTAGTCACATGCGGGACGATCTTTGAAGAATTACATAGACGGCTACAAGCGCACATCACGGATGCGGAGTGGGCAATTGCTGCTGTTGATAGTACACGGAAAAGAGGGATCGAGAAAGCTGCAAGGTTGAGGCAAGAAAAAGACAAGGACAAACGACTGAAGAGAATTGACTGGCTGGGGGACACGCCAGTGTTTCAGGGACTTGTGCAGGACGAGGGGTTCAAGAAGCAGGTACATTTACCCGGAAATGCGATTGTCGAGGACACGGAAACAGAGACATGGGTAGCGAGATTTGGGAAACTGTGATGGTAACATGTGATTATCATCATGGATACTTTTTCATATTTTTGAGCCCGTGCAACGATACCCCGTCACTTATTATTATTAGTCTTATCTATCTACCTGAACTTTGGACTCGCTTAATATACGTATATCGGTGACGGCACAAGCACCCAGCATCTCCGGCTCTTGAATTTTCATTCTGCATTTTATTTCCTCATGCAATTACATAATCAGTGTTGACATAAATAGAGACGTATTTGACTGCCAATGTAGTAGTACAATGTTGGGCCGTAAGTTAGCTACAAGTGTTAGAAAAGTGAATAGCAGGAACCGCGAACTCGCTCCAATGAACACGAACTTAGTCTAGAAACATGTGCATGATTTACCGCCATTCCACATGTATGAAACTAGTATATATAGACTTATGCATTCCTAGATAATGTCAGAGAGTCAACATTCCGTTCGGCCCGGTGGCGTTCTTGGTTCTTTCATTGATTTCCGCTTCCCATCACATGACAAGGTGCCAGCATCCCAAGTATGGCGGGTACTTTTGGGTCGTATTGCGTATGGTTGGATTCACTGCATTGGCCATGTTCATACACGTAACATCATGATAGCCTGCATCTCATTCATCGAGGTGACTCGTAATCCATATTATCAACCTAGAGCGCCAATACACATTCAGTGCACTAGGCAATAAATCAGTAAGCCGATTATGATCCAGGAAGCTGACTCATGGGCGCTGACCGCAGTCGCGGAGATTCCACAGGACCTCGCCCCGGTTCCCATATGTCGCGGATTTGCTGATTGCGTTCTGCCGTATTGCCAAAGCAATTGTTTGATCCAACTGTGCTAGCTAAATCAATTGATCAAGTGGAGTAATGCAAGGCCCGGTGCCCGTCTCTTCCTGTAGGGTTCACGTGGGATGCTTTATTTTATGTATATAACTTGAATGCACTTTCTATGACGTTCGTCCTATCTCCGCTCCTCCCATTGGTCATGCTACAGCTCCCTGGCCTGCACATTTTTGGCAACACTCAGCTCATCCTCAATGCTGGGGCTTGTGTTGGAGTAATGGCAGTAATTGTTTGGGCTTACCTTCGGAAATCAGGTAGTCGCCTTCCACTCCCACCTTCTCCTCCCACTTGGAGACTTTGGGGACACTTTTTACCCCCTCGCAAGTGAAGTTTCATATCCCCGACCTCATTTCTTGTAATCTGATTATATCACATTTCTGATCAGCCCGTCTCGCACCATAGCGCAGTGGATCAACGAGTATGGCCCTCTAGTTACTATTCGCTCAGGAACCCAGACCATCGTGATCATTGGTCGATACAAAGTTAGTTCCTTCAGTGTTCATAATACGTGATCATCTTCAGATCCAACACTTCGTTGCAGGCCGCGGTGGATATAATGGAGAAGCAGGGTAGAATGCTAGCTGATCGACCTCGCCTTGTTGCCGGAGAAATTCTTGCACGCGGACTCACCATCGGTTTATCACGTGCTGGGGACAGGCTCCGTCGGAAACGCAGGTTCGTCACGGTAATTCTGGGGCTCAGACAGCCCTGATCTTACTTCTAAATATGGTACAGAGCACTCCATACGCATCTCCAGCCCAAATCAGCTGAGACGTATCAACCTCTGCAGATGTCACAAGCGAAAGCCGTGATCCTCAGCATTCTCGACGATCCACTCAACTTTCAGGACCATGTGGCAACGTAAGTGATTTCCTACGTATAGCATCCGGGCCTGAGTATGTTACTTACGAGTTCTTCGAAGTTATGCCGCAGCGACCATCATGAAAATTGCGTATGGGAAGACCACACCGATATCCGGAACTGATCCCGAGATTATGCAGGTCCGCCAGCTCATCAGGAAAATTGGTACAGTCCTGCGCCATGGTTATTACTTGGCGGACTCCATACCATGGCTTAAATACCTTCCTTGGTATGCGCCAGAATTAAGAGACGAGTACGAAAGGACCAAGCGACTCTACACAGACCAGCTGAACCGCGTAAGACAGCAATTAGTACGTGCTATCTTGCCTGTCTTCACATGGTATTTGAGTTGTTCCACAGCAGAGCAACGAGGACATCGCCCCATCATTTTCAAAACACATTCTAGAAAATAGACATCTCTATGGCTTGACGGAGATCGAGATGGCGTATCTTTCTGGCGTCTTTTCTTCGGCTGGAATCGAAACGGTGAGGCGTCTTCTATTTTTCCGATTGATTTCACTGAAATGAGGGATCAGACCGCTGTGGCAATATGCACAGTGCTAACAGTGGCCGCACGCTTCCCTGAAGAACAAGCTAAAGTACAGGCCGAGCTTGATTCAGTCATCGGAAGGGGGGAAGGTAGTTCGTTTTACATCGTAGTTATGTCAATTGAATGATTTCTCCGCTAAAGCGCCGACCTTCGCCGATAAATCATCCCTTCCTCGCCTGGAGGCGTTTATCTCTGAGGCTTTGAGATGGAGACCGTTAGCTGCTGAAGGTGGGTCTCTAAATGGTCGGTCTCTGCACTTGAAGTTCACACAATCTACCCCATAGGATTACCTCACCGGACTACTGAAGACGTAATTTGGGCAAGTGCCTCCTGAACGATTTGTTGTGCGCGGGATAATCTGACATCTGCCTGCAGGAAAACTATTGCATTCCCGCAGGAACTACCGTAACTGGTAACCACTGGTAAGTCGATGTTCTTGAATATAAGAAGTATCAAATTGTCACCGTGTCAGGGCCATCTCTCGAGATCCAGATGTTTATCCCGAGCCTGATGCATTCAAGCCCGAGCGTTGGATTGATGACCAAGGTCACTTAAGGGATGATCTCGCATTCTTTGTATACGGATTTGGTCGGCGGTGAGCAGCGTCTTTTGTGATATACTTTCTTTGATTGTCCTTCCTTGCAGCGTATGTCCAGGTCAACACGTTGCGAACAGGTTAGAGTTCTTTCTATATGCATGATTACGCGCATGATTTCCCGATCTAATTTTAAATGTTATAGATCGGTGTTCATAAATTCGCTTCTTATTCTTTGGGCCTTCAAACTCAGTCTGGATCCTACAAAACCGCAGGATGACATGGAACTCATGAACGCGACAACTCCATGCGCCATTGAATTTAAAGCGAGGATTCCAGAAGCAGAGCTTAGGCGTATGATGCAGAACTATCCCGAGGGCGGGTGAGAAGCATTGGGTGAGGTTATCACCAGGAAGTACATGAAAAACCAGATCATGTATTTGTTCACCCCTCCAGGATGCTCATCACAACCTCGAGTCTGAATGCTGTAATATTACGGACTATGAATCTATTTAATTATTATGATATTATATATTATAGGGGAGTTAAATGCCCAACGCCATACCTAGAATAAATAGAAGTAAATAGAGAATAAAGCCACTAGATAAGCTAAGCCTTGTCGTGCTATGCCGCCATGCCTGTACTTGGTCTAGTCAGAATTTGATAGATACCCCCTGGTTAACTCACAGTGTCCTCTGCCAGCATTGCAATGCGAAAATATTTTAGCACCATCCGAGGTAGAGCTGCCATCACCTGTGCAGGATGACGGACATTAGCCTGTCATGTGACCCACTACCCAGCATGAGAAGGGAACACATTTTATTTCACAACAAACTTCAACCTTCCTACGAATTCATGAATGTCTCGCTGCACGAGATCGCCTACAGTGGGAAAAGTTACCTCATAACTGCGTCGTTATGCCAGGGAGCTTGGCGTCCCAGTTGCCTGCTTAGGCACCTTCAATTACGACCTCGACCACCGGTATGCGGGGCTCGGAAACCTGCATAACACGAAAGTGGAGTGTCCAGAGGTTTTTTTTTTTTTTTTTTTTGATCCTTGTTTATTGTCCGTTGGGGCTATGCCCTATGATGGACACTGCCTACTGTACATCTAATCTATTCGTATATGCTTTGGTCCGTTTTTGGTTGTCTATGCTATACAGTGGTCCTGGCTTGCGCGCGGACGTTAGGGCCTTCTTCAGGCTCTTGATATGATTTGTGCGACTTGTTGTCGCGTTTCCTCTATTCCTTCTCCTTTTCCGCTGGGGGGGTTACATCTCCGAAGGTTTGTTCCAATCTTCTCGTGCGCGCGATGTACGTCAACGTTGCTCTCATTCCCTTGCTTTCGTTCAGCAGGTACTCGATTTTGCATTGTCTTGCTCCGACTTCTTTCCTCATTTGTTCTCTCTGGTTCACGTATGCTGGGCAGACTAGGATGAAGTGGTGTACCGTTTCGTCATGGTTTTCGCATGCTGGGCAACGCGCTGTTGGGGATTTCGCTTTGTGTGTGTCCAGAGGTACGAGATAGCGACGGTGCCATAATTCACCCCCGCGACTACTGGTTCAACCTGCGACACGTCGAAGTAGATGTATACCTGAAGCTGTGTGCCGCAAGCCTATGACTAGAATGTATATGTTAACTGAACACAGGTGGGCTATCCCCTCTTCCGCCAGCCTAAGTCGAGGATGACAGATGGGGACAAGTATGGTTCCCGCAACTACCAGATCATCCGAACGCAAAGGTCACCATAGTAGTAAGGAGAGAACAATTAAATAGGAGATCGAGCTATGAACACGCAGCAACACAGCAGGGTAAATGGAATCGGAGACCCACAACGCCATGGAAAGAGGCAGAAGTGCCCATGGTAGTCAATAAAAGAGCACGGAAAGGAGAAAGCACGATGAACACGCAATGATTCAAGCTGTCCCAACTGAAATAAGATTCTATGTTCACCGATACGGTCTACGAAAGCTGTGAATTGGAATTGCGGGTCCCCCATGGTCCGAATTGATGTTGTTGAGACTCAAGATGCGAATGCTACGTCGATGACTTTTTACCTACGCTGCGAGTCAACCATTCGTACAAATCGATCCCGTGTATATTTTGGCAATTCCATATTAGTTGATGTCGGCAGTAGTGAAGGGAGTTTCGGCAAAACCGACCCCAAAGTGGTCATTTAACACGATGTAGAAGCGCTGCATAAATGTGTAGCCAACAACAAAGTCAAGCCCAGGGCGAGCGGCCGTGCCCAGGTTCGCAATGATGAGATATATGCCATCGGTCTCACCACCAGTAAGCTTGTTGTTGATAGAACGGGGCCAGATCTGGGCGTTAGCGACCAGACTGAGGGTTTTCTGTGCAAAATGGTGAACAAGGGGTGTGACAGCCGACAGAATTGACATACGTGGCTCATACGGAATTGCAACACCTGTAAGACATTGTACCTGTCAAGGGTAATACGGAGAAGACCAGTCGGCTGATCGAAAGTAGCGCCGGTTGCGGCCTGGTACCTGTGATAGGCATCTATCGGGCGCTGATTAGACCATTATTACTCGCTGCACTCTAAATACACACACGGGGCAATTTTAATAAAGGTGGTCCCAGAATCGATGAAGCCAGCAGCGTTGTCCAAGATTTCCGTATCGCCGTAAGTGATGCTCTGATCGATACCCCAGTAGTTCGCTGAGGGGGTGATTTCGGTGACAGGACTGAAACAGCATAATTACTAAGAGTCTTGATTGATCTAGGAGCTGAGGTAGCTTACGTGTATACAATGCTGCCAATAAACTTGGTATAGTCAACGCCACCAAAGGAGAGCTCTCCAACATTGGTGTCTAAGTTCGGGGTGGGCCGGAAAAAGATACCGACAATGTTGTGATCAATGGCGCCTGCGCTGACCAGGCAGTTGGTAAAAGTCGGGTACGTGACACCCGGTCTATCTGTCAGGGTATTGAGTGTCAAATCTTCAGGCCCGAGGCCAAGGACACCGTCAGATATGACGTTGTTCCAAGTATAAGCAACAGCGAGGTCGTAGTTGAGGATGGCAAGCCCACCACCGAGAGTGACGGTATCTCGGAAGATAGTTCCTATAGATAATTGTAGGTATTTTCAATATTTTCAACTTATGATATTGTTGTATGTCGTACCAGAGAATGAGGAAGAAGGACCCCCCGGAATACCGGAGTAGAGTGCCCTTACACCCTGTCCGGTGGAGACGCCGGTTTCGCTGTATGGACTGCTTGCGCCAATCCATGTGACCGCGCTACCGGTGTCGACAATCACGTTGTCTTCAATAATATATTAGTAGTCGCATATTTTCTCAGTGTTGAACTAACAGGTCCTGGGGGGGCTGCCAACGCTAAGTGTCACGGAATATTTACCCCAAGCACTGTCTCGGAATATAGAAATGCTTTCAGCACGGTAGTCCTGTAAGGCTGCCACACGAGCTTTATCGTGTTGCACGAGGTCAATAGTACCATTGGATCTCCTGGTAAGGGGGAGGATAATGGTGGAATTGCGAACTTCAATGGGCGATCCCGTGATTGACAAAGCCAGGAGAAGAGTCAACAAGGATTCAATGAGGAACATGGCTTATTGGAAGTAATATCATGCTCAGTAGCCCGTTATATATTTCAAGTTATGTGCCAGCGAACGCGATGACCGTGGCACGTACTGTATTGAAACGTCCCCTCGAAAAAGCAATGATGAGGTAGTTCAGATCCGAGTCAGATCATCAGTGCAAGAATTCGACCTCTCGATAAAATGTGGTAAGAGACACCTCACGTTCATTTCAATAGAGATGCCACCTATCATGAATACATTGGTGTAGCAAGCGTTAACGAGCGCTAAGCCTTGAGAGCGGTTGCAATGTCCACATTGCTTTGTCACACGCAAATGACTGTTAATGGCGTAGCGTTCAAATGATGCGTCCTTCAAGTTGTTTCAGAGTGCCGGGTTCACTGCGGAAACGAGAATTTGATCAGGCCTTCCAGGACAGGGTGCGAAAAGACGACATAACCAGCACATAATGGTGACAGAGCAGTAGAAAGTTCGGGTTCTAATCCGACGTACTATAGGAACACCGGTTAAAATATTGGAATATGGGTCGCTAGTACTATTCCGACGACTGAATTATATCTAGTTTATAGGGTTCGTATGTCTGACTTTAGTCTGAATACGAAGCTACCATAAGACTATATCCTCTCATATGGATCTGACCCGCTCCCTGACGCTTCCAGTCATCACTCCTTCGCTCCCTGCCTCTCAATACCACAATGTACGGTTCTCACCAGCTTCTAGAAGACAAGAAGTGCGTGAGATGGAAACACGCATCATCTGACAGCGCAATGAGAAAAGTTAGATCTTGCTGTTCACCTGGGAAAGATAACACCACATACCATGTGAGAGCAAAACATGGCTTGGTTGGGTTGGGCAATCGCAGAGAAAGTCATTCTGGCAGTATCAAGGTCAAAAAAAGTAAACATTTCAACAGATAACATTACACACCGCATGAGAATGGGCCGTCGCCAAAGCACCACCAGCATTGAAATCATGCACCTCCTCGTTGTTGGACAGCGAGAGACTGTAACGAGCCGTCAGCGTCAGGCAAGCGAGCCAACAGACGAGAACACAACAGCCTGCACCAACTGAGAGCGGGCCACAGCCAAAGCATCATTCAACATCGAGCCGAAAGACTAGAGGCGCATTCTCTGAGAGCAGGACACGACCAGAGCATCATCAGCGTCAGGTAAGCAAACCAAAAGACGAACACAGATACTCTGAGAGCGGGACATAACAGGAGCGCCATCAGGGTTGGCTATTAAGCGAGCCAAAAGTGAGAACACGCAGTGGCCAAGAGTGGGACGTGACCATCAGGGTTCAGTAAGTGAACCAACAGACGAGAAAGGCAACGGCTGAGAGCGCGACACGGTCAGAGCATCATCAGCGTCGGGTAAGCGAGCCAAAAGACAATAACAGCTTACCATAGGACCCGGTTTCGCCACTCTGAAGGTGAAACTAAAGGTCTCGAATGTGACTAGTAGCGGGTTTTCTATTGTGTCATCGTCGAAAAAAATGATTTTGGCAGAGAAATCCATTCCGGCCCGTAGTACGGTTGGCTATGTGTATCAGGACGAGTCCACCACCCGTTGTGCCTTCGGCACAGGAAGCAAAAGGAGTGCTTCGCACTCCTTTTGCTTCCTGTCCAAGGCTTCATCCTAATAATTCACTTTGCCCAAGGCACAGGAAGGCAAAAGAGTGCTTCGCACTCTTTTGCCTTCCTGGCCTTGGCTTCATCCCAATAATTTCTTTTGCCCAAGGCACAGAAAGCCAAAAAGAGTGCTTCGCACTCTTTTGCCTTCCTGGCCTTGGCTTCATCCCAATAATTTTCTTTTGCCCAAGGCACAGAAAGCCAAAAAGAGTGCTTCGCACTCTTTTTGCCTTCCTGGCCTTGGCTTCATCCCAATAATTTTCTTTTGCCCAAGGCACAGAAAGCCAAAAAGAGTGCTTCGCACTCTTTTTGACTTTCTGGCCTTGGCTTCATCCTGATAATCATAGTAAATCTTCAAACAAACATGTACATTTCACCACCATTTCAGCAAGACTAAAAGTACACTACATATCACTTTACATAAAACTACATCAATCAATTCTCAATCTGATCACCAAGTCCTCTCAGCACTTCTGTATACACCACATTGGTCGTCTTTGACCCTTCTTCATGCTCTGGAAAGATAGCACACACTCTCTCTGGGTGAGTGCACCTGGACAATGCCACATACAGCTGTCCATGACTGAACACAGGAGTTCTCAAATCCAGTCCAACCCACTTCACACTTTGACCTTGAGCCTTGTTGATTGTCATAGCAAATGCAAGACGGACAGGAAATTGTCGACGCTTTAGAGGATTGGGTTATCTTCAGCAGTGGCATCCAGAGTCATCCTGGGAATCAGCACTGTGTCCTGATTGTCTTGCTGGGCTTCATCAACTCCATCCTTGAGAATCCGACATTTGAGCACATGTGTGGTCCAAGACAGGAGGATCATCCTGGTTCCATTGTAGAGGCCATTGGTGGGATCCAAGTTGCGCAACAGCATCAGAGGAACACCCACTTTGAGTTCCAATTTGTGCAAAGGGAACCCTGATGGTGTCAGAGTGTGAAGGAACTCATGGGGATATATTCATATTCCCTCTCAGCAACTGAGTCTGCACTGGTGAACACTGCTTTTTCTCCAGGGAATAATTCAAGAATGTTGGTATTGATTTCATCCACATCAGTGTTCTTTGCAGAGAGGATGGTACGTTCCAGGAAGAAGGAATCATTCACAGGAGGATGGTCAGGAAGCAGGATAGGAGAGTAGAGGGCATTGATGAGTGACTGGACATTATTATTGGCACAGCGCATACGAATTGGAAGGACCACTGTTCCATCAGCATGTGTGTTCTTTCCAGCTCCAATCTCCAGAAGCCACTTGGCAAATTCATCAGAGGCAGGGTCTTGACCAAGGCGCATGTTTGTCTTGAGATGGAAGATCTGAAGCCTTGGCCAAATGCGAGATCTGCAGAAGGTAGCACCCACTATCTGCTCTCTGGATCCATGAGCCACCACTGGTAGAGTCTGTCTGAAGTCTCCTCCAAAGAGTATGGATAATCCTCCAAAATCAGCATCAACATTGAGAAGGTCGCGCAATGAGCGGTCAAGGCATTCCAGATTGTGACGGTGTAGCATTGGAATTTCATCACAGATGATGAGGGAGGTGGCCTTCAGAAGCTCATGCACAACATCTCCTTTCTTGATGTTGCAGGAGCTGTCTTCATTGATGGGGATTGGAATCTTGAATCGCGAATGAGCTGTACGTCCACCTGGCAGGAGGAGAGAAGCAATTCCAGAGGAAGCCACACACAGGACAATCTTGCCTTCAGCACGGAGTTTTGAGGCAATGAGCTTGCAGAGATATGTCTTGCCACATCCACCTGCACTGTGGACAAAGAATGCATGTCCAGGTGTCTGCTCATTTCTTTGCATGGCATCATTGACCACTGCATCAAAGACTGTCCTCTGCTCCTGATTGAGAGAAAGCACTCCTGGATCCACCATCTGCTGGAGCTCCTCCTGGTTATACTGGAGCTGCTCAGCAATGAGCTGATTTCCCTGCATGACCCCCCATCTTGCTGCCATTTGAGGTGTAGGCATCTGAGGAATCACTTGCAAAGACTTTCCATTTTTGCGAAGTTTTCCATCAATGAGATAGAGACCATAGTCATAGACCTCTTCATTTGTAGGGTTAGGAATGTTGAATGGGGCATGAGACAGGTGGTGACGCAGATCATCGCAGAGATTGTCCTTGAATTGGTTCCAAAGATCACTGGGGTCTGTAGGGTTGCAGTGGATGAGGACGATGGCAAAGAGATTGCGCATGCCATGTCCAGTGCTCATGTGAGAGGCATCCTGCAAGCATTGGATCCATTCATTGTCATCCTCAAGCAGACCCTACGTCGACATGCCTCCTTGAAAGTGTCATATAAAACACCATCAACTGTTCGAAGGTTCTCATAGGAGGTGGCCCCTTGAATACATTGTGAGTTTGATTGATAAAAATTGACATGAGCATCATACCTTTTACTACAGTCAGAAGCAATCTCAGGTAGAAGCGCTCTCCAGATCCAGGTGCAGCAGAGTACATCCTTCCAATGGCCATTCCACGTTGTCGTACCTTCCATGCGGTCTTGTTCCATACGAATTTTGAGGGGAAGTCCTGGTAGAGGTGGTCATGGGCTCCAGCTGCCACCAAGATATTGTTGGTATTGGCTTTGAACCATCCAGTAAGGCAAGTCTCCTTGGTTGCTGCACGCTCAAGAACATCCTGGGCATCATCCTCAGGATCATAAAACACCATGTGTTCATTTGGAAGGTGGACTGGCAGACGGTAGACAGAGGGCCATTCAAGGTGCATTCCAAACTCAAAGATGTGCCATGCAGCCTCAGTGGAGCTGATGTATCTGGAGTCAAGGTAGGTTTTGACCTCATCCACTGGTCCTGGCATCTCCAAAGTGGCACGGTCATTTCCCTTGTAGATGTACTTGTGGATGTATTTCACAGACTTGATGGAAGCACAGACTTCAAGATTGATGTGGCAGTTGAATTCCACCAGGAGTTGTGGAGGGTGAGGAACAACATCTTGTTGGTGAAGACAGTGTATTCTTCTGGACAGTGCGACCATTGTCAGGTCTTGCATACTCTGGATAGCCATCCTCCTTCATCAATGTCTGGGCACAGAAAGACTTTGGAAAGTGCTTTTTGCAACGTCCATTCTCTAAGCAACGTTCTGGAGAGCAGGGGCCATGAAGCATGTATTTCTCCACAGCCTCATAGAGTTGGGGATGGACATTTCTGTCAGGTATCTGGGCAGAGATGAAGGAGTCTATTTGTTCCACAGTGCGAATCTTGTGGTCTGGATCCAGGAAGATGAGAAGGTGCATGTGAGGCAGACCACGCTTTTGATATTCAATGGTGTACACCAATCCTGCAACCTTGCCATAGTAGCCATTGCGAACTTTCTTCAGCAGAGCCTGCTGCTTTTGATAGAATACGCGAGCCACCAAGTCTGGACGGTCCACAGCAGTTTGACCTACATTAGAAAACTTGTCAGAATCAAGTCATAATGATGCATCAGTATGTCACTTTACCTGGAAGGAGATTCTCAGTAATCTCAGGCCAGTTCCCATTGGCAGTCATTGTCAGGAAGAGATCAGGTTTCTTGCAGGCACGGCAGATGGCCAAGGAGTCCTGCAGTAGCTGCTGCATATAGCGAGGGCTTCCAGAATGAGAGGAGGGAAGGATTATAGCACGACCTGTCTCAGCCAAATTGCCTACTCCATCATTGAGAATATTGTCTGTGAGGCCTTGGTAGCAGTCAGCCCTGATCTTCTTCTGGTTGTTTCTTATCCAGTTGAGTCTGCTCTGCTCAATGGAAGCCCAAGCATCAACAACATACTGCTGGAACAGTCTTCCACCACGAAAGATATTGTTGTGGTCAATGCGAGCTGGACGGGGATGAAGACGAAAGGCATAATATAGCAGCTGAGTCACTTTTTTGGCACGTGCACGTCCACCCTGAGGAATGATCATATCAATGTAGAGGTCCCAGCCATCCTCTCCATTGGGAAAGAGAAGGACATAATGAAGACAGGCATATGCATGGTTGAGTTGACTGATGCGCCTAAGTCGACCATTTTGATAATATAAAATGATGTCCTTTCATGAGACACCTCCTCAGATCCATCTCCAGGAAGAGCTGCAGCAATTTCATTGGCAGTAGGAAGGTTGTATCTTCGACCATCTGTGCCTGGCAGGAAGTGAATACGCACAGAAACATCTGTCTGCTCCTCTGGAGGCTTCTCTTGCATGATTTGATAGGCTTGCTTGTAGACAGCAGCATAGGGGTGTTTTCGATGCAACATGTCATGCAGATCTCTGAGAATCTGACGATCAAGACCTTCATTTCCAGGACGGGTGGTGCGGATGTTGGTGGCTTCTTCAGAGTCATATATATAAAGTTGTGCATATGAAGGCTGGACACCCTCTGGAGGTAGAAGACTGCCCATGAGGTGATGGAGAGAGCCATGGATACGAAAAGCATTTGGGCCAGATCTTTGAATAGCACGATCCTCAATGTTGACACCAACAGAGGTAAATGCAAGAGCACTGTTGTATTGGCGAATTTTTGACACAAATGTTCTGTCTCTATATGCCTGCTCCAGCTCAGGTGGCCATGCTGGAAATGGGGGAAGGCTGACTTGGCCCTGCAAGCAGCACATACCAAAGCGAGGGTTTTGCAAAGAGGAGTTGGAGAGTCTTTCACATGCAAAGTGAAGTGCATGACATTTGGGACACTCCACATTAAGGGGACCAAGAGTATGACGGTTGGCTGGTTCTGTATATGGTTGAGCTCCATCAGGAATAGGAATGACCTGATTGATATGCTGGTTGTCCTCTTCTTCATGCTCCTGGTGTTGTTCCTGCTGTTGGATTCTCCTTCTCTCTTCATCATCTGCATGTTGCTCTTGAGATATTGGGTCATTATATTCATGTAGTGCTTCCTCAAGACGCTCCTGCTCCTCATGAACTCTCTGCTGTGCACGGTTGTGGCGGGCCTCCTCCTGTTGACCTGCTCGCTGACGATCCTGAGTTTGACTATTGAAATGCTCCTCTTCCTGTTGACCTGCTCGTAGAATATCCTGAGCTTGTCTATCTTCCTGCTGCTGCAAGTAATTGGCATCTCTCTCCTCCTGGCCTTGCCTATGAATGTGGTTAGCTTCCTGCTGCTGGAATTGCTGCTGGATCTGATGATGACGTAATCCCTCCTGTGCTTGTCTATCTTCCTGCTGCTGAACCTGCTGGAAATGATGCTGAAACTGATTATTAAATTGTTGATAATCAGGTTGAGGTGGTACAGGCAAAGGTGGTGCAGGATTGGGTGCAAAGTATTGTTGGGGATTGTTGAAATTGTGAGGACCAACTGCACCCTCATAGTGAATAGGACCATGCATGTATTGACCATAGTTCTGTCTATTCATCTGTTCAGCTTCCTCTTCCTGCTGTCGTTCACGGCGATGATCCTGAGCATGCCTAGCAATTATTTCAGCTAGCTGCTGCTGTGGTATATTATGTCCCTGTGCAGCTTGTTGCTGCAGCAACTGAAAGGCTGCCAAGTTATTCTGAGCAGGAGCAGGGGCAGGAGCAGGAGCAGGAGCAGGAGCAGGAGCAGGAGCAGGAGCAGGAGCAGGAGCAGGAGCAGGAGCAGGAGCAGGAGGTGCAGGTTGTTGTTGAGGATTATTACGCCTTCGCCTGGCAGCACGGCGTGCTTCATGACTATTTACTGTGGCTGCAGCAACATTTGCCATACGACGTTCATATTCATTCTGAAGTGCAGCAGGTGGAGGAATATAACCAAAGGGAGGTCCTAAGGCTGGAGCAGGAAAAGGTTGACCAAAGGGAGGTCCTAAGGCTGGAGCAGCAATAGGTTGACCAAAGGGAGGCCCTAAGGCTGGAGCAGGAACAGGTGGTCTAGGTAGTGGTGGTTGGTGTTGTAGACGCCACCTACGTTGAGCCTCATGATGCTCAATAACATGACGTGGCATATTAGGGAACCTTTGCATGGGAATAGGACCATGGTTTAAATTTCCCAGGATCTGAGGAATATTCTATGAACATATCAGAATATGACTCATGAAAATTAGAAAATTAAATCTTACCATTTGAGCAGCATTTTCTAAAGGCTGAGCTATAGGAGTAGGATGGCGACGTGCAGGAGGGGAGCCAATATTTCGCTGATTCCTCTCAGCCTGACGTGCAGCAGCCTGTGCTCGCTGAGGAGAGGTAGGAGGAGTGGAGGGATTCCTATCAAAAATAAATATCAGTCAAAAAATATATATATAATAATAACTACATACATTGGTGAAGATATTCAAAACAAAGGGAGAAGAGAGCTAAACTTCCAACAGTCGTAGTTCCACTGTGTCAAAGATAAGCCATCATAATATATATAGCAAAATATCACATACCAAAGATCCAAACAAATATCACCGAGAGTGACTGAAGAAGTACCAGCAGTTTCCAGGATGAGCTAATACCCTGGAAGTTCAACGTATGACAGTGCTAAGAACAGCTGAAAGCTGTCCGAGAAATTATCCCGAAGGATAGGATGGCAACTGTAAGAAGGCTGCAAGCAGACCAACTTAGCACAGAAAAGTGCCCCGCCAATCCAAAATCTCTACACTGTAGTATACCCAGAGGTCCAGAAACAACCAGCGAACACCTGCAAGAACAGATGGCCAGGGAAGTAGGACTTGGTTACACGTTCGTCTTGAATCAACAGGAGTTCGCGAGTCCAGATGGAATACAGGGCCAGTAACAAACAACAATCACACTCACTATGCTTCGAACTCCAAGACACGGCCAGTCCAGGTCCAGGTCCAGGTCCAGGTCCAGGTCCAGGGGGGTCCAAAGGGTCCAAAAACACGTCAAAAAGCGAAAATGCCTGATATCTGATTACATAATCAATAATTTTTATCATAGTTTCAATATGTACACTATATAGGCTTACAGGAATCAAGAACAGTGAAAGATATATCTACCAAAGTAAAGCAGAAAAACAAACAGAAGTTGAGTATGTTGAGAAAGTATTACTTTCTCAAGATGTGACAGAGGGAGCAGTGGTGGGGGAAAAGAGGAAACGAAGATTGGAGCTTGAGGGTATATCTAGGGAACTACAGCGCATCAGCTGCGCAGTCACATGACCAAATCACGCAATCACGCAATCACACAATGGGAGAACAGTGTATTGAATCGGCACTCGAAAAAACCACGCGAGAAATTTCCAAACCGAGCTAAGCGCTCCCATGTGGCCTTTAGCGACGCAAGCGAAAGCCATGTGAGCTAGCGAGCACTTTCCCACCTTTCCCCCCTTACTTTATAGACGAGTCCACCACCCGTTGTGCCTTCGGCACAGGAAGCAAAAGGAGTGCTTCGCACTCCTTTTGCTCCCTGGCCAAGGCTTCATCCTAATAATTCTGTTTGCCCAAGGCACAGGAAGGCAAAAAGAGTGCTGCGCACTCTTTTTGCCTTCCTGGCCTTGGCTTCATCCTAATAATTATCTTTAATAATGATAATAGGTCTTGAAATAAATTATAACTTTAACCAATATTTTGAGAGAAGTAAAAGTACCACATCACCATCTTTGTGAGTTTATTGCCCATCTCATCCTCATGTCATTGCATTTGATTTTGATTTTTTTAAATTATTTACTGGAAACTGTTAACTTGACTAAATCTTTTGTGTCAAGTTTCAATAGGGGGCAACAGTATTAAGTTGTCACATGTCCCATCTCCTGTCTCCCATCTTGTGTCTCCCATCTCCTGCATCTCCTGTATCTCCCATCTCCCGTCTCCTGTCTTGTGTCTCCCGTCTCCTGTCTTGTGTCTCACATCTCCCATCTCCTGTCTCCTGACTCCTGACTCCCGTCTCCTGTCTGCCATCTGCCATCTGCCATATCCCATCTCCCGTCTCCCATCTCCCGTCTGCTGTCTGCTGTCTGCTGTCTGCTGTCTGCTGTCTGCTGTCTGCCGTCTCCCTTCTCCCATCTCCCATCTCCCTTCTCCCATCTTCCCCATCTCTCCCATCTCCCATCTCCCATCTTCCCCATCTCCCCCATCTACCATCTACCATCTCCCCATCTCTCCCATCTCCCCATCTCCCCCATCTCCCCCATCTCCCCTGTCTCCCATCTCCCCTGTCTCCCATCTCTCCTGTCTTCCCATCTCCCCATCTCCCATCTCCCATCTCCCATCTCCCATCTCCCATCTCCCATCTCCCATCTCCCATCTCCCATCTCCCATCTCCCATCTCCCATCTCCCATCTCCCATCTCCCATCTCCCATCTCCCATCTCCCATCTCCCATCTCCCATCTCCCATCTCCCATCTCCCATCTCCCGTCTCCTTTGCACTTCTTTTTGGCTTTGCACTCCTTTGCACTCCTTTGCACTCCTTTTTGGCTTCACTTTTGGCTGAACACTCCCTTTGGGCTCCCTGGCCTCAGCTTCATCCTAATAATTTCATTTTCCCCCAGGTTCAGACAACCTGTGGCAGATGACAACCCATCATTTGGTTTTACCCCAGCTTCAGACAACCCGTGGCAATTTTTTAACCCGTGTGGCGCTGCACGTGACAAAACCACGCAATCATACAATGGGAGAACAGTGTATTGAATCGGCACTCGAAAAAACCACGCGATATTTCCAAATAAAGGTTTAGCCGAGCTAAGCGTTCCCATGTGGCCTTTAGCGAAAGCCATGTGAGCTAGCGAGGACATTCCCACCTTTCCCCCCTTACTTTATAGATTACTTTATAGATAGATTTTATCCCTCGTCCTCCCTCGTCCTCCCTCGACTCTAGTTTCTCAGCAAAAATGGCTCTTAACACTCAGGGCATCCTTGCAGCGGTGACAATCGCAATGTATGTTCCCTTCCTGCTTGTTTCCCTCAAGGTGGTATCAAAATATGGCATATCACGAGGTGATGGATGGGTCTTGTTGTTGGTATTCTGCATCAGTAAGTCGTTTGACTTGTTTTAAGTTATAATTTTGACCCTATCACACCTTCAGTCCGAGTATTGGGTGGCTGTTTACTTGTCGCAGCTGAGGATATTACGCCAGTGAATACTTCATTATACATCGGTGGTTACGCCCTAGAAGCATCTGGCCTATCCCCACTGTTGCTTTGCACGCTGGGTCTGCTGCACGCAATGTGCGTTCATCTGATTCCCATTTTTGATGGAATGCGCTAATCATTACCACAGATTCCGGACTCCTGATGGATTTCCCGTGTATCAAAGACAATTCCGCCTTCTTCAACTGCTCGGCATGGTCGCTCTCATCCTTACTATCGTCGGTATCTCCGATGAAGTAGGTTCCAGCTCAAGCTCCGATTCGGAGGGGAACACCTTTCGCAGAGTCGGTGTCATCCTCTTCGCCGTCCTATACATTATCCTTGTCGGCATTTGCCTCCACCTATGGACACAAATCCGCTTTGTCATGAGATACCGCAAGCAGGTTAGCTCTCCAAAGCACCATAATATATCCGACTCGTTTTCTGATGTACTATCTACAGCTCTTAAAAGCCATCTCCGTCGCACTTCCATTCCTTGCTGTTCGGACGCTCTACAGCATCCTGTCTACGTTCTCCTCGAGCTCGTTTGCGACGGCCACGACTTCAACCACCAGCACTAACGACCTATCAAAATTCAACTTGTTCACGGGCGAATGGCAAATTTACCTCGTGATGGATATGCTCATGGAGTATGCCGTCGTGATCATCTATTGTGTCGCAGGTATCGTACTGCCCCTCAACGAAGATTACAAGTCTCCGGATTCGTATCAAGACGAGTACGCTATGAATAGGCCTCAGTATTGAGCGTCAACGTGCCAGTGAATGGGCGTCGTGTCCGGTTATGAAACACTGTTTGATTTAATGGATTTAATGATACCATCCTCAGGACACGTCTGTTTACAAACTTACCTACCATTCGTAAATAGGTCATATTTTTGTCTTAATAGTGCAGTGATAATTTATTTTATGGCGCGGATATGCGTATGTCGATGTCACTTATGGGATGCCTCTGAGGGAGCAGGGACACTGAAAATAAATACCGGAGTCCGTCACGACATCAGTACTAAGCTGGCTCCTGGGGAGACCGAGCAGCTCACTTACAAAAAATGTTCGAGTCCAATTGAGATTGGACCTCGTGCATCATGTCCTTACGAAAACACGTTACACGACAAGTAATCCTATCAACAATGAAGTTTAGAGACCAGACATCTACCATGAGCCATATACAAGGAGAAACGTTCTGTGAAAGTATCCACGTGCGGGGCTCTACATAAAGTCCTAATACCTACACCCAGTATGTGATAGACAACGTTATGCCTCCATTGTATGTACTCGACGGATGAGGACGTGAAAGATTGTCGTAAAGATTAATGATGGCGTCGGTATACTTAGATGAAGTGTCCGAAACGAGCCCAGTGACCGGCGTGTTGCATAACGATTAGTGTTCGAAGGTGTATCAGCGACAACGGGAGGTGCAGTGGAAATGGGAACGGCAATATGCGGTTGCGAAGACGGCTGGATTTGAGTTGCGCCGTTGGATTGCTGCGTGACGGTGCTATTGGGAAGGTGCGAGCTGCTCACGGTAGGATCTTTCCGGGTTGATCTCTGGATTGGCCCTCTACGTGGAGTTCGAGGGAGAAAATGATATCAGGAGGAGTTGGAAATACAAAAGGGATAAAGTGACATACACGTCGGCAATAACGATTCACTGGCACATCGACTACTGGTGGTTCTGGGTGTCTGGCGCGGAATAGAGATAAAAAACGATTGCGTAGGGTGCTTCTATGCGATGGTGATGATCGAGGGTAGGAACTGTGTTGTGCAGACAACTGAGAACATTAATACGGTAAAAACAGGGCCAATGGAGGAGACATCATTAACGACGTACGTGAAATGTGTCATTGATAAAATCTCGAAGTACCCGAGGGAACTCCATGATTGGCTGACGGACAGGACGTGGTGCAGCATCAGTCTAGAATGCATTATCTTAGATACAAAGAGAACTCTCGATGGAAGTGTCACGTACAGCGAGTGGCGACTTGTCGTGCTTGTCCAAAAGAAGGTCGTCGATAGCAGAAGTATCCCACATATACGCATTGTGGCCATCGCAGCCAGTGGTTAGTGGCTTTTCATCTAACGAATGTAGCTTTTCCGGATTAGTCTTGGGATTGGCCTCTGCATCTCTCCTGCTGAAGGATTTCTCTACGTGACGTGAGATAGATTTTGGAGGGAAAAACGATATCAGGAGGAGTTGGATCCGAGAGGGAGAAAGTGACATACACGCCGGGGGGACAAGTCACGTGAACTACTTTTAGTTCTGGGTGTCTGGGGCGGAATAAAGATAAGAAACGATTACGTAGGGTGCTTCTATGCGGTGGTGATGATTGAGGGTGGGAGGGGTATTGTATAGGCAACTGAGAACATCAAGACGGTGAAAACAGGACCAATGGGTGAGACATCATTGACGACGTACGTGAAGTGTGTCATTGACAAAATCTCGGGGTGACCGAGAGCACGCCACGGTTATCGGACGGACAGAATATGGTGTAGCATCAGTCTAGAATGCATTATTCTAGATGCAAAGAGGGTTATCGATGAAAGTATTACGTACAACGAGTAGCGACTCCTTGTCGCGCTGGTCCACAAGAACATCGTCGTCGATAGTGGAAACATCACATATATACGTATTGTGGTCATCGCAGCAACCAGTGGCTAGTAGCTTTCCATCTGACAAAACAGTCACGCAATTCATGAAATTCGAGGGGTAACTGATGGACCGGGCGTTGTCGAGGTTCCGTGATCTAGCTGTTTTGTCAGAAGATGCGCTTGCGAGGACGCGGCCATTCTGAGATATTGCAGTGGCATAAACAGCGTCTCTGGGCCCATCCAGCACAATGATCTCCTTCCATGTGTTGGTATTCCATTTCCTAAACGAGGAATCGGCTGACCTGGAGACAAGTGTTTTTCCATCTGGGGTCCAAGCTAGGCACTGCACCGTGCAATGTATGTGTCCTTCGAGACTGGCGACAAGCTTGCCTGTTTTTGCATCCCATATTTTGACTGCGGAATATGGCCATGCCATTAATCCAGGAATCGGCTTGTCGCGTCCACTAGTCGCAATCATGGTCATGTCTGGCGAGTAGACAACTGCGTACACGCATTCAATCTCGATTAGACCCAGGATTGTCTCCGTCCTCCACGTCCCATTGCCTTGCAGTCCCATCGTAGGATCCGCTAACCACCCGCCGACCATCCCGACTCCAACAGACAGACACCACCCAATTTGTATGTCCCATCCATTTTGCGATGGCTTTGCCTGTGTCGATGTCCCACAACCTCACTCCACCATCCACACTTCCGCTAACCACTCTCTTCCTATTTGGAGACAACGACATTGTGCATACTCCACTCTCTCCATCCCGCCAGTCGTCTCCTATCTGTTTCCCACTCTTCAAGTTCCATACCCGCAGCGAGCCGTCTCTTGAACAAGTCATCAATCGTTGTCCGTCTGGCAGATGTATGGCCCCAGTGACCCGATCAGTGTGTCCTTCAAATTTCTGGTGGGGAGTTATCGTTGGTGACTCCTGGATGAATGAAGACTCGGACATGATTAACTATTGGGAGGAGCTCCGTCTCAGCTATCATCTAATGAAGTCCAAACTATCACTGTCACTTACGACGATATGTTTCCTGGGCAGTCTCGATATGTTGGTACCAAGACACGAGAGTTGAGTCTACTGGGAGTTCGGGTACGCTGTGGCGTTGACTATTCAGTGCTATGCAATAAAGCTCGAAGGTAATGACACAAATAGAAGAATGCTCCTTGTCGAGTGACAGGATAAAAGTTTACGATTCGAGGGTCCAGAAAACAATGCTGTACCACCACTTATCAACTCAGTATATAGCCAGTGAGTATTGGACAGAAACGAATAGCACAAGTACATTGCTGTATAGTTACCTTGCGGTGCAAGGTGGGAGTGATAACATGCTGTGCTACATAAAAATACAGTTTAACAGTTGTTTATGTAGTACTCTGCGAGGAGCAGAGTAATTTGCTTTTGTTTATTCACACTTTCGTGATAGCATTAGTTATTTTGTTTAGATTTACATAAAGGAGACACCTGAATAATTTCGTCGCACTATTTAGTGACAGCTTCAGGCCTTCAGATCTAGGTCTCCCTAGCCGATTCCTCTTCAAACGTGTTTGTCATCTCAAAGTTGCCAACTCTCGATAAGACATGCATTTTACTGTGTTTCTCACCACCAGGACTTTTGTGATTAACTTTGACTTCCAGTCTTCCACGTTACAACTACCACATGCAAACATTTACCTTTACACTGGGCGTTCACCCAAACTCGGGTTCGCCTTCACTAAGTCCTGCATGACATCTCTCACGATTCTGCCGTGTGCTTTTGCAAACTTCGTCCTTTGTACGACCCTAGATGATGTCGCGATTTTTGTAGCAAGCCAGGTTGTTGCTCACAATGTCGGTTCCCTAGTCATCATTTTGTGAGAGGGGATATCTCTAATCCTAACATTATCCTCGTAAGGCCTGAATCGTGGATTACTTGTACGATCTACAGCAGAGATGGGAGAGCTCAGCCACCATTCGAAGGCATCGAGGAGTATAAAGTCAAATTCAGTAGCGTAAGGTAGTAGGCTCTCATACGGACATATATTGCGCCATCCTGTGCGAGTAAACTCGTTAAGTCACCACTGATGCCAGAAGTAACTCACTTGGAATTTTTATTCTTTCCATTCTTCGCTAGCCGTTCCTCAAGCTTGGCAAATTCATCCAATGCAATGACCTCCTCTTCATCCAAGATCTGGTTCGTCATCAGCTAGAGTCAAACACTGCAGAGAAGTTTGAGCATACCTGCTCTACACCCTTCACCTCCGGGATATAATGCATTAACATCCTCTCAATTCCCGACTTCAACGTTACGGCGCTGGATGAGCACCCTCTACAGCTTCCCTTCAATTTAACTTTTACAAATCCTTCGTCACTGAACCCTCGGTATTCTATATCACCACCGTCCTCCATTATCGCTGGTCGGACACGAGTTTCAAGTAGCTCTTTGATCATTGCTACCGTCTCAGAGTCTGTGTCAAGAATCTGAGTGTCCTGAGGGCCAGCGGCTTCTCTGTCCTCTTCCGACCGGAAAAGTGGCATACCAGAAGAGAAATGCTCCATAAGTATTGAGTAAATCTCTGGCTTGAGGACTGCCCATGGGTTTTCGCTGTCCTTCGACACGGTGACGAAATCTGGTCCATAAAAAATGGCTTTGACACCCTCGATGCCCATAAGACGGATAGCAAGTGGAGATTTTAATGCTGATCGCGTGTCAAGGAACTCAGCAGTTCCTTCGCCCATGACACCTACACCAGGTATGAATTTAAGAGAATCGTCGTTGGGTGTGATCTCTGTCTGTATGAACATGGATCGACCTGGACATACATCAATAATTTACAGGAACATATCAGAGACAAAAAATGGGACGTACATTGTGGAGATGCTATGCTGAACAATGGTGCAGCTTTCGGGGCGTGAATACCTGAGGCAGTTGCAAGTGTGGGTCCGCGATGCACGGCTGCGCGTACAGGCGTGGATGAAATTGTTCTTGTCCAGGACCGAACAGCAGATTCGATTGTGCGGTTTGAGGCAGAGCGCGCGCTGGACAGGGCTCTGATAGATCTGGAGGCAAGCCCAGGCATGACAGTCATAAGCATATTACTATGAGGTGCTCGCTTATTCACATGCTGGTTCAAAATAGGAACAAACACTGACGTCGACAAACATTAACACTGCGGACACGAGATTTTAGTCAGGCCCTAATCAGAGGAAGACGACGTGTGTAAACCGACTCTAAACGTAGGTACCCTTCAATTCCGATGGGTCGCAAAATTTGGTCGTTCGGTCCGAAGCAACACACTTAAACATCCAACTTCGTCGACACGTCTAAAATTTTAGACCCCTCACTGCGGAAACGAGATTTTAGTCAGACCCTAATCAGAGGAAGGCGACGTGTGTAACCCGACTCTAAACGTAGGTACCCTTGTAATCAGACGCAAATTCGATGGGACGCACAATTTGGTCGTTCGATCCGAGGTAACACATCTAAACAGACACTTCCGACCACGCCGACATGTCTTTTCAGACCCCCGTTTCTTCTCTTCAAATACTTGCTATTCCACCACTAACCAACCTTGCAAATTCAATCTTTTGACGTCTGTTAGGTTATGCTTAGAGCAAAGTGAGTTTTTCGAAAAATTCTCAAGTCCCGCGTTACAGCTTGTTCCTACTACTCACGCTATGGCAGTCCGCGATGCAATCAAGCTCGAGCTCCCCATGGGAGTGAAAACATTTAAATTAACTTTTGAGTGCAGAACGCCAGGGCCCATAGTAAGTCCCTTGTACAGCTAAACTGATGTCAACTGATTTTTTATGTAGGACATTGAAATATCTATCCGCAAGCCTGTCCGGTGGCTAAGCTCATCAGCAGGTACTATGGGAGATCCTGACACCAGCGACGTGCACACTGAGACACAGGGAGTGCTTAACAATTGGCTGGAGTCACAGAAAGCTGTAAGCTCTTGCTTAGTTCTATTGACCTATGTTACTTACTAGATTTCAAGGAATATCAATCATTCTTATTGGGCGCTGCTAGGGCAGATCCTCCAGTAGTAAATGATAGTTTGACTGAACCTGAGTTAGCTGACTGCTGGAGTTTTTTTGGTTGACTTCTTTTGCGTTGCTGAATAGCATATATTCGACATCTAGTATCTCAAATTTTGAGTTCGGATCTTCACGCAGATGTTATGTTGACTTAGTAAGTCCATAAGTTATATTTTTCGATTGTTCACCCTCACCCTTCTGTCGTCCCAGACTCGATCAATGACTTCTTGAATGAACGCTGCATTAACTTCGCCATCTACAATACCAGGACTGAGAGATACTGCACAGGTCCGGAAACATGGGGTGAATGATCATCTGGTGCTGTTCATTAATATTGTGCCTAGGGATGAATGGCGTGTCTGGTAGGTTGTTATTACCCGACACTCTTCCACTATTCTCATTTACACCATCTCCCCCAGCTAATAATACGTGAGTTTCTGTGTTCACATCGAGTTAATTCTGATTGTTTACCATTGCGGGATTGAGTACCTGTGGTCCGCTGAAGTATTCATCATGCTGCAGCAAGTCCTTGTTAGGCAAGTTGAGCGGGGATGGCCCAGAATGAGGCTGGCCAAATTGGTGGGTACCACTCATTTGAGACTGGCACTCTTGACTAGTGCCTTGTTGGCTAGGATACATGGGGGCGCCGCTTGGGCGTCTCTGGACATTGGGACCCATTGGGGTGTAGAGAACGAGGGGAATAGCGAGCAAGAAGCCATGGGGCTCCGAAGCAAATAGTAAATCCTAGGAAGCATACAGACCACATGTATATTATTCTTTGCAAAGTCTAATCAGATCTGTTTTGTATACGTATGCAGACAGAATGCAGATGTACACAACGTGTTTTCAGATATGATACTGATGTCGGATTAGATACACAGATAACTAATCTACCTCCGCACAGCTTGTGTATTCAGTGTTGGGTTAGAGTCTTCCCTGTGTACCTCTCACGAGCCTAGCGCTTCGGGATTTGCGTTGTATGCGACATCTGTTTATATTCCGCATATATGGTCTATCCCTACACTAATCGGATCTGCCTAAAATCTCGTTTCCGCAGTGAGTGTGGGAACACCCAAAACATCGCCCAAATATAGTATGCCCCACAATTATAATTATCCCCACACCACACCACAATAGCTCCCCTTACATATATAAGTAGTAGTTTAGTATATATATCTATGGTATAATATAATAGACCGCTTTTTTGTCTATTTGTGTGCCTGCTCCCCCAGGGGGTATTCAAAATAGCCTAGGGTACAGAACACTTTCGCAACTTTGTCCCTTTAATATGGAAGTGCTCTATTGTATTCAGAACTCATTTAAAAGGATATATGAAGGGATTCCAAACTTTATTTGGTCCCTTGAGGCGCCCTGCATCAATAGATATAGCATATATACATGAAAACACAAAATATGTTCCCATGTGATTATTTCCAGGTGGATAGACTTAGAAAAATGATATGATTTCCAGGATCTGTTAAACAATAGGAAGAATGTATCAGGGGCCCATTACTATATGAAAACACCTTGTTGCATAGTACACCCCCCTCTCCTGGTGGTTTGCCCCCTGTGAAATTTTACTGTAGGACCGGACCTTCAGGATGGTAGGGAGTCTATTACTATGTGTATCTAGAGTATATCTATCACCTAGCTACTCCGGAATATCACCATGGTCCTTCTACAGGAACAAAAGCACACAGAATCGCATTTTTGACAGTTTTGATATTTTTCAGTATTTTACCCTTTCACACATTGTCCACTCTGCTCATACATTAGCAGTGTGCATATGGATGATTTTTATGTCCAGGATCAGTTCAAAATAGGCCGGAGTTTTGAGATAGTGTATATACTTGTTATTTCTACTGATAAGGGACCTATACCTTCAAACCATCGAAATTTGATGATCGGACACATGGAGCACACGTTGATCTGGTGCACGAACAATGTTCTTGCCTAGTGCTTGACATCCGACCTCCGGCAGATGTTCACTGAGGGTCAATTTGATCCAAAAAATCTCACCGCCCTAGCGCATCATTTGAAGATTCCGCAGTCTCTCATGTTCATGAATAGCCCAGGTCCCAATTTTCGGTATCCTGTGTCAGAGTTTGGAACACGCATCATTTCGATTTGAGCATCGTGCGAGCATCGCATCGACATTAGACTCTTTTGAGTCCACTGATATCGAGCACTTTCTTGGATACTTGGGTTTGTCTACCACTGTAGGGGCAGAAATTCTCTGATCTGGACATCAGCACCATGAATATATTTGTGTACAATGTAAAGCACCAGTAACTGTAGAATCAGTCATCATAGTACAACAAACAGCACTCTTGGCACCACTTCCAAGACATTCCCATGGTCTTTCGAAGCCGGTTTCGATGTTAAGTTGAAAGACCGTCCCCGGGAAGGTCTCCCCCAGGTGCCGCAATAGGCTCCTGCCTTTGAGAAAGTGGAGTGAGTGAGAGAAAAATGACGAGTATCAACTTCTTAACTTTGTCGCTGCGCTGGCAGGGTCACTGCAGGTTCAAATGACGAATGAGAGATCAGGATTCAGGATGAGGCCGAGGGGTTAAGCGAACTTTCTGTGCTTACGAAGAAGAGGATCGTCGATTATGGCTGCTGGCACTGCAGGTTCTGCCAAAATTCTGCCATCCCACAGCAATCGCCCAATCAATCAAAGTCATGCACATGAGTACGTGCAGGATATATAAGCTGATCGTCATCCTACAGTGTTCCCCCATCCTCAGAGATATCATTCGAAATCCCCCTCAGAAAATTGTATATTGCCTCGCACAGAAAATGCGTTTATCAATCCCCGCTGTTGTTGTTGCTTTGACAGCATCTATGTTTGTCGATGCGTGTTCGTGGTATGGCGAAACTTGCGCTACAACTGCCGACTGTTGCCCCAACTTGGACTTGTCTTGTGAACCTGATGTAGTGAGTATGAGCAGATCGCTGTGCAACCAAGATTCAACCACAATGATGACTCACCTGCACACCTTAGAAACTCTGCGGTTAATATTGAACCATTTAGAAAATGGAGCCGGCAGCCTGAGCGGCACGTAATTATTTTTTCTGCTTTTGCTTTGGCATTATGGTTGATGGTGCAATATCTAGTTCGGAGCCCATCAGTACAGTTGTATTTGGAGTCTTGGACGAGTTTTCATACTGCTCGAGCGATGTAAAATATTTGAATGTAATGCTTGGCAGCCCGTAACTGGCACTGGTGAGGCCAAAATCGCCAAATTCACTGCTGCGACAGCAAGCGAACGACTGCCATCATCGTGTAGTGATAATGCCATCAATATTGACGCAGAAGAGCTGACAAATGAGTCGCCTCATGTGGTTTCGGACTGCAGCTTGTCCCGGGCCAGAACCGAAAGTAATTCAAATCATTAATGATGGCAGTGCTATGAATATGCAAGCCGCTTGCAAAGATCACGTCAGCAACATTCAAAATACAGAAGTGTTGACAAATGGGTCAGCATCATGTGGTCTCGGACTGCAGCTTGTGCAGAACTTGCGGAAGTTAGTTAAGGGATTGCTACCTCTGAGTATTCCCGTGAGTGAAAGCGACAAGCCCCTGTCACCGTTTGGAGGTGATCCTAGGCAACAAGTCAGACCCTTGGGAAATGGTTAATCGGGCACTCGACAATGCTTAGTAGCCTTTGGGATATGGCAAAACACCTGAAAACCTTGCACGATGCATGCGTGAGTAGCAAGCCTGGTGGCTTACGTACACCTTCATATACTTATCATTTATGGTTCATTGCATCGTAGACTTAGCTTGTACCTTACTGTCGTCGTCATCCCGCAATCCAGAACGTGGTTTTGTTTTGTTTCGCGTGTCTCATCAGTGTTTCTTATCGTTGGCCACGTCTTGATTCCATCTCGGTATCAACGACCTTTGTAACAAGCTGGGAATCAACGTCCGCTTCTTGGGCATCCACATGTTTGGAGATAAGCAGTGCACTTTCATGGCAGAAACATACCTTCCGAGATTCGAAAAGCAAGTTATATTTCTGTCACTGATCCTGACAATGATTTTTTAGTTCTGGACGAAGCAAAATTTCCTGAAATTACCGTTGATCTGGTGCCCGAACAATGTTCTTGCCTTAGTACTTGACATCTGACCTCCGGCAGATGTTTATTGATGGTCAATTTGATTCAAAAAATCTCACCGCCCTAGCGCATCATTTGAAGATTCCGCGGTCTCTCATGTTCATGAATAGCCCAGGTCCCAATTTCGGTATCCTGTGGCAGAGTTTGGAACACGCATCGCATCGACATTAGATTCTTTCGGTGGGGTATCGTTCACTGATATCGAGTACTTTCTTTTGATACTCGAGTTTTGTCTACCACTGTAGGAGCAGAAGTTCTCTGATCTGAACAGTAGTACCATGCCAATCAGCCAACTTGTGAAGAAAGTGTTAAATCGTCATAGTTGTCATCGTTGTCATCGTCCATAGCACATTTCCTTTTTCTACTTTATCACGTGCATTCTTCTCACATATAATACGCTTCGCTTCGGTTCCTCATACCTCAGTTGTTGTCTCCCAACACTGAGGTATGTTATTTGTTCTCTCGTCGTCCCGCCGTCTCTTATAATACTCTTTCTAGCGTGTTCATCAGGAAATCACCGAGATGTAGGTTTTTCTAGTTGTATGTGATCAGAGCACCCAAAAATAGCACATGCAGGTAAACCTTGGTAATTTTTGACTATGCAACAGCATCTAGATATCCAATGCCAGCTATGGGCTATGATATCAGTGCAATATTGATGACCCTTGGTATGGTCTTGCCATCACAGACCCACTAGGCAATGTTCTGGCCTGACACTATCATCTTTCATCTTTGGTTATCTCCTCTTATCTGGCGCTCACTTCTTGGTGATAGTGTTGGAAGACTTGACTACACAATAGCATCTAGATATTCAATGGCTACGGGTTATGATATCAGTGCAATATTGATGACCCTTGGTATGATCTTGCCATCACAGACCCACTAGGCAATGTTCTGGCCTGACACTATCATCTTTCATCTTTGGTTATCGCACTCACTTCTTGGTGATAGTATTGGAAGACTTGACCATGCAATAGCACTTAGATCATCCTCAATCGCGACAGCGCCAGTCCCTGATACCACTGCCGGATACCTACGGACCATGCTGGCCTGTATTTCGCCATCTAGTGTTTACAATCATGATCTAATGGCACACCGCTGAGCCACATGAAGGCCCTAAGATATTCATACTATAAGCCACTAGATTTTACCAAGACTAACATGTCTGAAAGATAGGAATATGATCTAAGACAACTTTGAGGCCTACTAGTCCAACACGTCCGAAATCCAGAAAAACCATCAATGACAACTTTGAAGTCTGAGTTCATCAGTCATACATTGCGAAGTCGGATTTTGAAATTTGATGCCTGACTTCTTCAACATGAGACCATTGCTGCCAAAGACAAAACATCATGACATGCTCTGAATGACACAGTTCTGAATGATAAAGCCATCAATGATGCGAAGAAGTTCAAGATTATGAAAAGATGAATCATTGGATAAAACACCGTTGACAAACTGCGCAAACGGGAGGATCCACCCACTGAGATCCGGACATATAATCCCTGAGACATCAAAGTACAACATCCTTCGGAACGACAGACGGCCAATTGCGCTTGCATTCACTTCGTGCTCAAGTACAGCATCTTGTTTGTGCTCCAGACGGGCCATCTTTGCTCTTTGGGAAGGAGAGATGATCTCCATCGACAACTTCTCGAGCACAGATGGACCAAACTCATGGTCCCAAAAAATGCATCAGCGTCTGAAAGCGTGTATGATTCCAAGTGAGCAAGAAAAATGTTACACAGTTCCACCAGTGCAACTGAGGTGGAGGAATTAAGCCAAGGCGGGTCGTTGTGTACACTAAAAGCAAGGCATGCAGCAGCTGTGAGTGCACTATGAGTTACTGTGAGTGAAATGAAGTGAATAGGGCCAGGTCAAGTCATAGTACCTAAGTGAAGAGCACAAAAGCTTGATAAGGTAGCCCCTTCCTTCTTCTTTGATTTCAGAGTCAACAACAGTAATAATCTGGGCATATTTGGAGATTTTTTGATCAGGACTCACCCACCCACTTTGATCAAAACACACATGTCGCACTGTTTAACATAAGAGTGCCATATGAACTGAGACTAAGAGCTCGTTCGGTAACTGTTTGTATAAGCCAAAATTTCGAAATACAGTACACTTTTTCATAACACATAACGTCGGGACCCCTCGCAGGCTATGCATTACCAAGTTGTGTGACATATGTGACACATTGTGATGCCATGTGACCTCCCTCAGAGTGTGACAGTTGAGAGCGGTACAAAACATATCATTTTCTATTTACCACCGAAGTATGATGTTGGAATCCGAATGATCCGAGAGGAAAGAGAACGAAGGATCCGAGATAGGTACGAGTGAGAAGAGATAAGAAGAGTGGTCCGAGTGCAAGGCCAGAATGGCCAATAGCGTGTGCCAGCGTGACGACGTCATTACGCTGTGCAATATGCCGTTTGATTAGTTTTATTATTGTTGCTATTCCACTCACCTTATAGTAGGCGCTCAAGCGCAAAAACATCTCAGTTCTTTTCAAGAGACTGAGATGTAAGTACCTAGTCACCAGTCACCGTTTTTGCCCTGGCTAACGAGCATTTTAGTTACCTGTTATCGTAAGCAAAGCACTTACTGCCTTTAAGGCCTATGAGGCCTGGCTTGCTCGTCAATCGCCAGGAGTATGCCTATGGAGGGTCCAATCTGATCGTGGGGAGAGTACCTGAGCACAGAGTTTGACACCTACCTATCTCAGCATGGTATAGAGCATCAGTTGACTGTACACGACTCACCTCAGCAGAATGGCATAGCCAAGCGCCTGAATCGGACTCTGGTAGAGCACGGAAGGGCGATGCTTATCACCAAGGACCTCCCGAAGTTCCTCTGGGCAGAGGCCGTCAGTTATGCTACCTGGTTGAAGAATCGCCTACCGTCTAGAGCAACACCAGGCACCATGCCCTATGAACTTGTCCGAAAGGCAAAGCCCAGCCTTGCACAGGCGCACGAATTTGGATGTGCCACCTATGTCCACCTCTTGGACGCTGGGAAACTCAAGCTGCGAGCAGAGGAAGGGGTTTTCATGGGGGTGGATGCAGAGAGCAAGGGTTACTGTATCTACTGGCTGGAGAAATGGAGGGTGTCAGTGGAATGGAACGTGACCTTTGCCCTTACCGAGGTGACTGTTGCCCAAGATGTACTGAACGAGGGGGAGTCCAACACCACCCCGAACAGTAACAGCAACAATAACAACAACAACGATGTTGCAGTTACTGAAGCTGGCAATGCACCTACCGTTCAGCACATCCCAGTGCCACCATCCTCCATCCCTACTCCAGAGCCAAGAGTAATGCGCAGTAGGCCAGCCCCAGGTTACTATACCAGACTTCAGAGTGGCCAGATGGTGACAGTTGCCATAGAGTCCCTGCTGGAGGCATCAGAATTGGACCTCCTGGAGGAGGTAACCCACCTAGAACATGCCCTGGCTGCTGCCGAGCCAGAGCCCACCTTGCAGCAGGCATTGAATGGCCCAGATGGGGTTGAATGGAAGGAGGCGGTTGACTATGAGATCAGTCAGTTAGAGAAACTTGGCACATGGGAGGTAACAGACTTACCCCAAGGAGCTAACATCATCTCCTGCCATTTTGTCCTGGCAATGAAGCGAGGCCCAGATGGCGAGAAACTTAAGCTCCATGCCCGCCTAGTTGCAAATGGTCAGAGGCAGCAATACAGCATCGACTACTTCGACACCTTCACCCCAACTGCAAATATGAGCACCATCAGGACAATCCTGACGATGGCAGCCCAGAAGGACTGGGAAATCCACCAGGTCGACATTAAAAGCGCTTACCTCTATGCTACCATCCAGGAAGATATCTATATGAGGCTGCCACCTGGATATCTGAAGGCTGGTTTTGAGTGGGCGGAAGAGCTGGCAGGAGTTTTTGATAAGCTCAAGTTTACCTGCTCGAAGGTAGACCAGGCTGTCTACTTCAAGCGAGGGCCCAACAAGCATGTCGTCATCACCGTGTCTGTAGATGACATGGCCATCACCACCAACCATATCTCCCACATCCACTGCTTTAAGGCACAACTCCTCGACTTCTTCAAAATATCAGACCTAGGGGAGTTAAACTGGCTGTTAGGACTGAAGGTAATGCACGACCAAACTGCATGCACCTTAGCCCTATCACAGAAAGCATACATCGATACCATAGTCAAGAGGTTTTACCTCACCAAAGCAAAGAGTGCCCAAACCCCCATGCAACCAGGCACCATGTTATCTGTGGATCAGTGCCCTAGCATGCTCGCAGAAACACAGGCCATGAGTGACGTACCTTATCAGTGAGCTATCGGGTCGCTAATGTATGCTGCCACAAGCACATGGCCTGATATAGCCTTTGCTGTGGCCACCCTTTCGCAGTTTATGCAGAACCCAGGAAGAATTCACTGGGAAGCAGCCAAACGCGCGCTCTGATACCTAAAAGGGTCAGCAGAGATTGAGCTCACCCTCAGCATGACGGATGAGGGTATAGAGGCCTTTGTGGATGCAGACTGGGTGTCCCAGCTTCACCGGCACTCAATGTCTGGCTATATCATTCTACTGAACAGAGGACCAGTAGCCTGGAGTGCGAGGAAGCAGCCATTAATTGCTTTATCCATGGCAGAGGCTGAGTACATTGCACTTACCAGTGTAGCTCAGGAGGTACTGTACCTCCAGCTTCTCATTGGCGAGCTCTACAATGTGCCATCCCTTCCTACCCCCATATTCTGCGATAACCAGGCCACTATTGCATTAGCGAGTACTGGGAAGTTCCAATCATGCACCAAACACATCGACCTGCGGTACCACTTTGTTCGTTCCCACATCAGGAATGGAATGTTCAATCTCCTCTATTGTCCCATGGACAAGAATGTGGCTGATGCCTTCACCAAGGCTTTACCCCACCCACACCTTCAAAAGTTGAGGACACAGATGAGCCTGGCTTGCACTCGAGAGGGAGTGTTGGAATCTGAATGATCAAAGAGGAAAGAGACCGAAGGATCCGAGATAGGTACAAGTGAGAAGAGATAAGAAGAGTGGTCCGAGTGCAAGGCCAGAATGGCCAATAGCGTGTGCCAGCATGACAACATTGTTACACTGTGCAATATGCCGTTTGATTAGTTTTATTATTGTTGCTATTCCACTCACCTTATAGTAGGCGCTCAAGCGCAAAAACATCTCAGTTCTTTTCAAGAGACTGAGATGTAAGTACCTAGTCACCAGTCACCGTTTTTGCCCTGGCTAACGAGCGTTTTAGTTACCTGTTATCTAGGTACTTTAACCGTCAATATGAGTTCTTTTCAAGAGACTGAGATTTACCTGTTATCCAGCGTGTCCGCTCCCCACCTTATCGTCTCATAATCCCAGATATGAATCTATTGTTGTCTGCTTTGCTCCACAAATTTCCTCTCTGTGTTACAGTTGTACGTGCCCCTATTCATTTTCCCGTTATCTTCTTACTTGTATATCATGTCACATGACTCTGACTCATATGCTCAATGCATCTGTACAACACATGCCTTCCTTATTAGGATACGCAGTTACATTCTCACAGTTACCTGGTCTGTGCGCACATATTTGCCTATATAAGCACAGTGTACTTGTAGTAGATTCTTTACTTTAATCTTACTGGGTTTTACCTGGAACTTCCTTCACTTAGGTCTCCAACCTAGGTCGTCCTTGAATCATCTCTAAGTCTAAGCACTCCTTAGCCTTAGTCTCTATTCTCGTAAAGAACCTCTCGGACTTATCCTTGAGGCCAGACCCTTGATCGTACTCGGAACGCGTTCCTTGTACTTTCACCTTGTCCTCTTGTGGACATTGTAAGAAGCTCCCAGCAGACCGTCTGTGTCTTTTCACTGTCGCTGGTGACACCACCCCAGTTCGTAACACTCTGCACACACAAGCACTAAATGCCCGCAGCCATTTTGAGAGATCAAATGAGAGCTCGAGTTCACCAAATTGAAGGATAGCATTGGCCCATTCACTGTATCTCCCTTTATCTCCATATGTTTGACCCATGTAAGCAAGGCCCACTCTACATCTGGCCTGGTTACAACACGTGGACGTTTTGATGATAAAGCATGTGGATTAGAGTTGACTCACGCTTCTAACTCTGGCCGTTGTTTAAGGGCGTGAGATAAAGCTGATTAACTAAAGGCCAAAGCCCCTGTGGGTTCTTTTTCAAAGTGTAAAACAATTTTGGCTTGTGACTGATGGGGATGGGTATCAATGTATGGGAAGACAGCAAGCCAGTCATTTAAGGTGAGATTTTTTCGAGTCATGACCTTATGAGGTTTGGCTGAGGTAGCGGGTGCATCTTTATTCTTTGTGACTGTCTGTGAGCGCTGCTTGTAGGGAGCTGGCTTCTCCTGCAGTTTGCAGGTCTTATTGGACATGTGAAAGGAGAACAAAGACAAATTTTGACACCGCTATGCACTTTAGATAGTCTAAACTACATTAGTATAGGTGCTGACAGTGACTGATGCTGACCCAAACACGGCCTCATAATGCATAAATCAGCCTGGAGGCTTACAGTGGCTCAAAAAACTGTCCGCATGTTTTGACATTTTTCACTATCTATGATATTGTGTGAGAATGAACAAATTCCTCAAGGACATACTTATACCACATTGTAGTATGGCTTCAGGGCTTTTATTTGAGCCCTACACCGCGGGAATCGGCGGAGATATGGTGGAGATATAAGGCTTATAAAATGATGACTCATGTGGACAGTTTTTTGAGTGTATATTAAAACTATATAAATCATTATTTATGACACCATAAAAATCATGCCACTATTATATAAATTATAAAGTGGTGTCATTATGTTATTTTATGACTATATCTAACTATATAAACCAGAATATCTCATGTATCATAGTCATAATCACCATGAAAGCCATCTCCTCTGCTCAAAGAGATAATATCCTCTCTCTGTCTTATGCTGGCCTCTCTGCTCGCCAAATTTCCTCTAGAACTGGAGTATGCAAGTCCACTGTGGCCAAGTTCATCAAAGAAAGCCACCCAGACAAGGAAAACTCTTGTGGAGGACGTCCATCCAAGCTTACCTCTACTGACAAAAGGGCTATTATCCAACATATCACTACAGGAAAGGCTGATAATGCTGTCCAAGCCACCCATTATATCAATTCCACCATCACTACCCCTGTCTCTTCACAAACTGTGAGGAATGTTCTCAAGGCAGCTCATCTCAAGGCAGTAACAAAGAAGAAAAAGCCTCTTCTCTCCATCAAACATAGGCAGAGAAGACTAGCCTTTGCCTTAGCTCATCAACACTGGACTGTAGAGGACTGGAAGCGTGTTATATGGTCAGATGAGACCAAAATCAATAGGATTGGGTCAGATGGGAAGGTGTATGTATGGAAAAAGAAGGGAGATGGCCTAACAGACAGAGAGGTTAATGGGACTGTCAAGTTTGGAGGAGGTTCTTTAATGGTATGGGGCTGTATGGGATGGAATGGTGTGGGAATGCTTGCTGAGGTTGAGGGGAAGATGAATGCTGAGCAGTATGTGGACATTTTAAATGACCACTTGCTGCCTAGCTTGGCAGAATCAGGGATTGATGAAGAAGATATCATTTTCCAACAGGATAATGATCCCAAGCACACATCCAGAAGAGCTAGGGAATGGTTTGAAGAACATAACATCAATGTTCTTGACTGGCCAGCACAGTCTCCTGATGTCAATGTCATTGAACATCTCTGGGGAACACTCAAGAAAAAGCTTCAAGCCTATGAAAACCCCCTAAAGGAGTATGGGAGCTTTGGGAGAGAGTAGCAGTGGAATGGGGGAAGATCACAGCTGAGGATTGCCAGAAATTAATTGAGAGTATGCCTAGAAGGATAGAGGCAGTAATTAAAGCCAAGGGAGGTCATACAAAATACTAGAATACCTGGTTATTACTGTAAAATACTTGAGTCAAAAAACTGTCTGCATGAGTCACCATTTTGTGAGCCTTGTATCTCCACCATATCTCCACCGATTCCCACGGTGTAGGGCTCAAATGAAAGCCCTGAAGCCATACTACAATGTGGTATAAGCATGTTTTTGAGGCATTTGTTTGTTCTCACACAATATTATAGATAGTGAAAAATGCCAAAACATGCGGACAGTTTTTTGAGCCACTGTATGTGTTATGCATTTTGCATGCATATTGCCTGCATCTGTCATATACCATACTTCTAATCCCAGATCCGACCATATCCGATCAGATCCAATCGATTCTATTTCCGTCCGGTCACAGATCCTGTCCGAATCACCCATCCGAATGTGCCCACTTCTCGCACCTTAACTCCCTTGTGTATATCTGCGTCTATCTCCTTTCATCATTCCTCCTGTTTCCGGTATTCCGGCTGTGTCACTAATCCGTTACCTGTGTTCATTTCTGATTCATGCTTACTGATCTGCTGTGCATTAACTAATAGACTTCTGTTACACTTCGTACATAGCCCTCAGTCCTGGACTTGTTGATTATCCGTATTAGATACTTACAGTATATAAACCACTTGTAGATCTCTGTAGAACCTTAGTTCGAATATCATCCTAGATTCTGCTCATTCTGCTTCCTCTGGACTTGAGTCACTTTTCTGCTCTAAGTCATCTTCCGAGACTTGGGATTGATTCCTATAGTCTATATCTCCGACTCTATCTTCGGATAGTCTATCTCTGTTAGTTCCTAGTTAGGAACTCATTCCGAAGCTAGTCTTAATCCTCGTTCTATTCCTACGTTCCGGATAACCTTCGGACGTATCATACCCGATATCTTTGGACGTCCGGATCCGTCATGCAACTCCTTCCGGATCTTCGGACGTATACCTTCTCCCTGAAATAAGGGGCATTACTCGGGAAAGGAGTACAGTGCATGAACTGAGGCCAAAGCCCTTTGGATCTCTCTCCCTTTGAGTATGGTCTTAACAGTATATTCAAACTCACACCTTTCTGAGTAACATTCTCTAAACCATCCCACATCATGCCTCCCCATAAAACTCAGAACACTCTCTGAGGAGCCGGACTTGGTCCAATCCAATGAGATCTGACACCCATCATCCAAACATTCACCAGCTTCTCTCAACGCCATGTAAGCATGAGCGACATAGGTCAAAGCATCTCTGCGTGTCAAGCCAGACTGGATCCAGTTACACCAACTCGGAACATGGATGACCCAGACACTAATTCACGCCTGACCACTTGCTTTGATGATGAGTTGTGTGGCAACCCACCAGATGATGGAGGTGATGATCCAGATGATGAGGATCCGGATGATGAAGAAGACCATAACCATCTGAACCCTTAGGACCGGGTTTTAGCTCAACTATCCATAGCTGTTAATCACCTCGCTCGCAGTAGCCGTCATACCACCACCTCGGACAATAGTAAAGTCAACATCTGCAAACCAGATACCTTCAACAGATCCGAGCCTTGCAAGCTCCGAGCATTCTTCATCCAGTGTGAGCTCAACTTCCAGAGCAAACCTAATGCATTCCATTCTGGACGCACTAAAGTCAACTTCGCCCAATCTTACCTCAAGGGTATGGCTCTCGAGTGGTTTGAACCGGATCTCCTTTCAGACAGATATAGCAACCATCTGGACTAGATGGATGACTACTCCGAGTTCATGCTTGAGCTCCAAACAAACTTCGGACCCCACGACCCCTCCGGAGACGCAGAAATGCAGCTGGAACAGCTCCATATGCGTGACGGACAACACATCAACAAGTACATTGTAGAATTCCAGCGACTTGCCTCCCAAGTACGTGAATGGGGAGATGGAGCTCTACAACGCCAATTCTACAATGGACTTCCAGCCCAAATCAAAGATGAGATTAGTTGTATGGGTAAACCCACTACCCTTTCGGAGTTCAAGACTCTCGCCCAGACCATCGATGCCCGTTACTGGGAACGGAGGGGCGAAGTCACCCGAGAGAGTAAAGTCACCTCTTCCAATCCGCCTAGGCAGTCAGCATCCGACCGGACGAACTCCAACTCGTCCGGATCCGATATGCCTTCAATAAGCCCACATCCTCCACAACCTCCTCTGCCCCAAAGGCTTCAGAACTTCCTAGCATTGTTGGTGCAGACGGAAAGCTAACCACCCAGGAGCATCAGAGGCATATCGACAAAAGGCTCTGTATGTTCTGTGGCAGACCTGGTCACACTGCCTGAGACTGCACCAAATCCACTTCGCATGCTGCCAAAGGTCGTGCTACCATGCTCACTCCAGAAACTGATCCAGAAGCCTCTGACGAGGCAAAAAATTAGTCCGTGACTCTCCTGACTCCATGCTGTTACGACTGGGGTGGCGTCACCAGCGACAGTGAAAAGACACAGCCAGTCTGCTGGGAGTTCTTACAATGTCCAAAAGAGGACAAGGTGAAAGTACAAGGAACGTGTTCCGAGTACGATCAAGGGTTCGGCCTCAAAGACAAGTCAAAGAGGTTCTGCGAGAATAGAGACTAAGGCTAAGGAGTGCTTAGACTTAGAGACGATTCAAGACGACTTAGGTTGGAGACCTAAGCGAAGGAGATTCCAGGTAAAACCCAGTAAGATTAAAGTAAGGAATCTACTACAAGTACACTGTGCTTAAATAGGTAATATATGCGCACAGACCAGTAACCGTGAGAATATAACTGCGTATCCTAATAAGGAAGGCATATGTTGTACAGATGCGTTGAGCATATGAGGCAAGTCATGTGATGTGATATACAAGTAAGAAATAAAGGGAAAATGAATAGGGGCACGTACAACTGTAACATTACCCCTTATTACATTGAAAGTCACTGACTTTCAAACATCTCTGTTGTTGTCGTAGACGGGATCATAGTCGTCATAGTTAGCGACGTCTTCATCAGCGGCACTTCCTCCTAGCATATAAGCCGCTTCCTCCTCTGCTACAGTCCTTGCCCGTCGACCTTCCTTTCGTCGTGACGGTTAATAAGATACTGTTCCCACCTACGCAGTGCATCATAGAATCATCATCCTTCCAGGTAAGCGTAAATGGAGGTTCCCCACGACGCTGAGGGCATAAATGGACAGATGGGTGGAGTGTGTCGCAGACAGATTTGGCACTGATAGTCGGACAATTCTTCTGTTGATGTCCGATATGCCACAGACTTGGCATTTCATGTTTTCATCAGTGTTGGAAATAGACATGCGTAATGGTGATGGTGAGATAATGGGTGTAGGACTAGTGGATCTAGCAGCTTCTTCCTTTCTTTCGATCATGCGTTTTAAGGCAAAGGCATTATCCGTTGAAGCTGTGCCTGTTGCTTGGTGGTCAGGGTGTACGCGGATGCGGGAGGTCGGGAGTGGTTCCTCGTTCAGCAACCGCAAGGAGTTCTTAGAGAAGAGGGAGAAGTGGTACCTAAGTTTTTACTAAGACTGGGGTGTTACAATCGTACGTGCCCCTATTCATTTTCTACTTCATTTACTGTGTATATTACATAACATGACTCTGACTCATATGCTCAACGCATCTGTACTATAGTTGCCTTCCTTCTTTGGATACGCACTTATTCTCACACCTCTCTTGGTCTGTGCGCACATATGGCCTATTTAAGCACAGTGTACTTGTAGTAGATTCCTACTTTAATCTTACTGGGTTTTACCTGGAATCTCCTTCGCTTAGGTCTCCAACCTAAGTCGTCTTGAATCGTCTCTAAGTCTAAGCACTCCTTAGCCTTAGTCTCTATTCTCGCGGATACCTCTTGACTTATCCTTGAGGCTGAACCCTTGATCGTACTCGGAACGCGTTCCTTGTACTTTCACCTTGTTCTCTTTTGAACATTGTAAGAACTCCCAGCAGACCGTCTGTGTCTTTTCACTGTCGCTGGTGACGCCACCCAGTTCGTAACAAAAGATTAAAGTCTATTTGATCGTCGACTATCCAGCCTTCGACCCTGAACCCTGATCGCTTAGATCAGCAGACTAGCGTACGCGTACGCTGAGCAGATTGTCAAGAGAACCTCTGACAGAAGAAAGCCCTAACGGACAGCAAGACAGCGCGTGTAGGCACCGAGAAAGTATAACTCACCAGAAGAATCATCAACCATGTCGACCAAAGAATTCGAATACAAGATCGGTCAACCGATTGGTTTTGATGGAGATCGTGATAACTCTCGCGAGTTTATCCAGTCGTGCAACTTGCACTTTGACATCAATGAAAAGCTTTACACCACCGACAAGCAGAAGATCATCTACATAACATCCTTCATGACGAAAAGAATGCCAAGTCATGGAAGGAACAATTCCTTGAACACGCCCAATCTACCGACACTTCGGGACAAAAAGTTGGTTATGGGACGATGGTGGATTTTATGAAGAGCTTCAAAGAAGCATTCGAACCAGTGGATACCAGAATGACCGCGCTTACACGCCTTAGAGACCTCAAGCAAGGAACTGGAGATCTTCACACCTATGTCGCCGACTTTGAGGCACTTGCAGCCAAGGCTCATATCACCGATAACGCGACGAAGATCCAGTTCTTCCAAGATGGTCTCAACTGGGGTATCCTTACAAAGCTTTTCAATACGGGAGATGTCTCCGAAATTTCAGAGATGTTGTGTTGCAATGCGTTGCTATTGACAACGCCCATCATCGGCTTAATGCCATGAGGACACGTCATGTTCCACAACAGAAGAAGAAGAACTACGGGAATGCCGGTATATTCCGAACCGTGATTCCAACGCAATGGTCGTAGATCGAATCTCCGACATGGAAAGATCCGAATGCATGAAGAAAGGGCAATGCTTCGGATGCAGAAAGACAGGACACCGCATCCATAACTGTCCTGACAGAAAGAAGAAGACCCCACTCCGACAAACCGAAGTCAAAGAAGAAGAAGATGAAGAAACGTAAGACGGATTGTAGAGGATTTTTGACTTGGAGAAACAAAGACTCGACGTATGTTTCTCCCAATGTAATACTAAGACTTGTACGCGCTGTAGGTGAAAGAAAAGAACTTCGTGTCCCATCACCCTCCACTCGCGTACTCGTTAAAATCCGTCGACACACCGCTGTTATGATTCAGGAGCAGCAGGAACATTCATCTCAGAAGAGTTTGTGAAACTCCATCAAATCACACGACGAAAACTCAAAGAACCATTTCGAGTACACGGCAGATGGGACTCTCATAAAAGGAGGACCATCACGCATACTGCCTCTAGTGGTCAAGATGACGATCGAACCATGTATGGAAATTCAATATCACCAAACTAGGAAGGAGAGATCAAATTCTCCTTGGAATCCCTTGGTTACGAGCAATGAACCCAATTATAGATTGGGCTGCTGAAACACTTGTCCTTTCACGGACAGAGAAATCAGACGAAATCGAAATCGATCTGGATGAAGACAGAAAGAAGAACGGGTTGCCCAACTTTTCAACCACATACCGATGGCAACATTCCCGTCTTCCGAAACCATTCATCGCTTCCCTATTAACGCTCCTGAAATCCTGAACCAGAAGTACGAACGCCACGTACTACCGAACCTACTCCACGTGTACAATTGCCGCGAGCAGTGTCACCAATCCCTCGCGCGGAGAAGCGCAAGAATGAATCTGAACCCGAGCATCGGGCTGGACAAGAACCTATTGAGCAACGGCCAATAGAAGAACAGAAGCAAGGAAAAAGGAAACCGGAAGAAGAACTCCCAGGGCGAAACACCAATGTACCGAAACTATCCAAGTTCTTCGTTCCCCCGAAAACTCTTTCAGCTTCAATAGAAGTAATCCCTGATGAAGAAGAACCCGTGCCCTCGTTGATCCCAACCGAGGATGATGACCAATTCGATACCATGAATGACGTCTGGCATGCACCAGAAGTACGCGAAATTTCCTCGTATGAACTAGGAGATGGAGAATTTCTTGTGGAATACGACACTGATGGAGTTAGCATGAGGATCATAGAAGAAGTATCCATGGATTCACCATTGACACGTGATGGAACTTCCCAATTCGAACAATCCTCCACCTACTCCACTCCTTCAAAATATAGTAACAAAGCTCAGGAATTCGCCACAGATGAGAAAGAAAAGAAAAAGAAATCTTTCGAAGAATTGGTCCCGGATTATTTGCACGACTTTGTGGACGTCTTTGCTAAAGACGGACTGAACAAACTACCCCCAGAACGCCCTGGTATAGATCATCGGATCGATACTAAACCCGGTTTCATTCCTCGAACGTCTAAGGTCTACCCACTATCGGAAAAAGAACGCGCTGCTGTCAAAACGTTTATCGATGAAAACGTTGCGAAAGGCTTTATCTCAGAATCGAAGTCACCCCAAGCTAGTGGCTTCTTCTTTGTGGGAAAGAAAAGTGGAGAACTGCGTCCCTGTCAAGACTATCGCTACATCAATGATTGGACAGTCAAAAACGCATATCCACTCCCACTCCCTATTTCCCTTGTTGCGCGCCTTCATAACGCACAGTTCTTTACGAAAATGGATATTCGGTCCGGTTATAACAACATTCGCATCCATCCGATGATAGGTGGAAAGCTGCTTTTACCACGGAATTCGGCCTTTTTGAACCGAACGTTATGTTCTTTGGCCTTTGTAATTCCCCAGCGACTTTTCAAGCATACATGAATCGCACCTTTCAACAAGAAATCAACGAAGGATGGATGGTTATCTATATGGACGATATCCTGATTTTCTCTACAACAATGGCAGAACACCATGACCGGACTAGACGAGTTTTAATGAAAATACGAAAAGAACATCTGTTCTTGAAACCGGAAAAATGCACCTTCGATGCAGAAGAAGTGGAATACCTCGGAATGATAATTCGCCCCGGACAAGTTGCTATGGACACCGCCAAACCAAAGGAATCTCCGAATGGCCAATTCCAAAATCTGTAAAAGATGTTTGGTCATTCCTCGGTTTTTGCAACTTCTACCGCACGTTCATCTCCCACTATTCTGACATCGCCCGACCCCTTATCGATTTGACAAAGAAAGATAAGGCCTTTGAATGGTCAACCGAATGTATGGACACCTTCGAAGAATTGAAACGGCGCTTTACTTCCCAACCGGTACTCCGTAACCCTGATCCTTCCCGACAATTTGCCATTGCTACCAACGCTTCGCTTGTAGCAACTGGCGGAGTTCTCCTGCAGACTGATGAGAATGGTGTTTATCACCCTTGTGCATATCTTTCACAGTCTCTGAACCCGGCAGAACGCAATTACCAGATCTTTGATCGGGAACTCCTCGCCGTGATCCGGGCATTAAACGAATGGCGTCATTATCTCGAAGGAAACCCACACCCCGTCCTGGTATTCACCGACCATAAGAACCTTCTGTACTTTAGAAGTGCACAGAAGCTCACCCGTCGCCAAGCACGTTGGCAATTGATTTTGTCCATTTACGACATCGAACTGCATCACGTTGCAGGTACTAAATTAGCAGTACCTGATGCACTATCCCGCCGGCCTGATTATGACTCCGGCAAAGACGATAACGAGGACCAGACCCTCCTCCCTGACGCTCTATTCGTTCGTCTTATTGACACTGATTTGAAGGATGTGCTGTCATCCTCAGACCCTCTCGACGACCCCGTTTTCAAAACAGCGTCCGACGCCCTTGATGGCGTGTGCCTTCCCCCCATGAAATCGGCCCTCTCCGATTGGAAGATTGAGGAGAACGTCCTCTATTTTAAGAATCGCCTTATATTCCACCGGCGCATCGCTCCGATATCCTGAAAAAGTATCATGATCATCCACCGCGGGACACCCGGGTCGATTCAAAACTGAAGAACTTGTAAAACGAGAAGCCTGGTGGCCTGCAATGGGCTCTTATGTACGGAAATACGTCGAGGGTTGCGCCCTTTGTCAGCAAATGAAAGCCGATACTCATCCGTTCGTCCCCCGCTCACGCCCATTCCTTCGTCGGCTGTTCGCCCGTTCTCCCAGGTCTCCGTTGATCTTATCACCGATCTCCCTGTCTCTGGAGGCTTCGACAGTATCATGGTCGTGGTAGACCATGGCCTTACGAAGGGGGTAATTATTATCCCTTGTTTGAAAACTATCACGTCAGAAGGTGTGGCCAAGCTATTTTTAAAACATGTGTACCGACGATTTGGACTCCATGACAAAGTTATCTCGGATCGAGGACCGCAATTCCTATCTCGCTTCTCAAAGGAACTTGCCCGACTTCTCGACTACGTCATCGCTCCATCCACGGCTTACCACCCGCAGACTGATGGTCAAACGGAAAGGCTCAATCAAGAGCTTGAGACATATCTACGGATTTATTGTCGCAACAACCCTGAAGATTGGGTAGAACACTTACCAATCGCCGAATTCGTCCACAACCACCGAAAACACGATGCAAGGAACGCATCACCCTTCTATTTGATGATGGGATATGAACCACGTGCTATCCCTCATCTAATCCCAGATTCATCCGTCCCGCAGCAGAAGACCGAGTACGATCTCTGCAGAAGATAAGAGAAGAAGCAATCGCCTGTCACAACATTGCTATGCAGACAATGGCCGAACGATCCCGAGGAGATAAGTACATCCCATGGAAGATCGGAGATAAGTTTGGCTATCCGCCGCTAATCTAAGACTTAAACTCCCATCAAGGAAGCTGGCACCGAAACGATACGGACCTTTCCCGATCATCGATGTTTTATCACCCATCACGTTCACACTCAAGCTTCCTCCGCAATGGAAGATCCACCCCACGTTCCATGCTTCTGTCTTATCATCCTATAGTGAAACAGACGTGCACGGACCGAATTTCCCTGAACCACCCCCTGACATCATCGAAGAAGAAGAAGAATATGAAATCGAAGCTATCCTTTCTCATAAAGGAACCGGCAATCGCCGACGTTACCTTGTTTCATGGAAGGGATACTCATCGGGAGATAACGAATGGCTCCCAGAAAAGAATCTGAAGAACTCCGCTCGAATTCTAAATGCTTATAAGAAGCAACATGCCCTCTGATTATTCCCCAGTCAATCAACCGCACTAGCACTTGATCAACTACCAACATCGAAATGTCTTTCCCCACTGCCTACATCACACCCGTCGTCACTGCCACCAATGACTCCGATTCTGAAACTGACCAATATGGAAACCTCACCACAGAAATTGACAACTCCTCTTACATCGAAGCCGCCATCCTTTGCGAGGGACATGCCCTTGAAATCGAAAGAATCCTTACTGAACGAGGCGCTTTCCCCGCCCTACTCCTCGTCAACATCATCCGTACCGCAGCACTCATCGAAGTCACCGCAAAGGATATCACAGAAGCCACTTACAGACACCGCTTCTTACATCTTCAAAAACGCATTCGCGCTTACGCTATGTTGCTGTTTCCCACCTCTTTTAAAAATGATGTTGAAGAAGCTATTCATATCATTGCCGAACGTCGAGCAGGCGTTGCTCGACCTCCCTCTCCGCAGGAAGATACGCCACTTCCTATTCCAGCACCCTCATCTTCGCGTGTTTATTCTAGTCTTGACGCCTTTACTGGCTTATATACTGCTGTCCAAGAGATCGGACAACTCACCGGCAAAGTTGTTGAAACGATCCAGCAATCGGTTGCTGAAACAAGAGCGGCTAGAAATTTAGTAGAAGAAGCTATCACCGACCTACAGCAAACACAAGATGATCTTGCCTCCCCACGAACCCCATCTCCAATTCAACAACCGACCTCATCGTCCCCCATTACATTCTCCCATGAACATCCTGCATGGCTATATGAACCATGCACAGACGACCAGGTTGAGGCCGCCAAACTATTAGGTATCTCTGCCACCGAGTTGGTGACGCTAGGTCCTCGACTACGTGATCTTCATATACACCCTCCTATGTCTATCCCATCGTCATTCGGTCCTATGGACCCTGTTTCACCCGTCTTAGTAAAAAACTTCAGCTTTACCTCTCCATCTTCATCCACCGAACTCATTGCGGCTGCCGAACGTGCAGTCACCCCAGATCTCCCCGAATCAGCATACACGTTGTCCTCCGCTCAACAGGCACAACTCAAGCGAGCTAACACCCTTGCTTTAAAACGTATGAGGAAGAACAAGGGAAAGAAGCGCGCCAGGTCTACTAGTCCCACGCCTATCATTTCCCCGTCCCCCTTGCGCAAGGTCCATTCTAACCCCGACGAAAATATGAAATGCCGCGTTTGCGGATTACTAGGACATCGTCAGAAGAATTGCGCAGAATACCAGTGCAAGGTTTGCAGGTATTGGTCGCCAACTCATTTGTCTCTCTACTGCCCTCACCGAGTTGGACCCCTCCTTTCGAGTTAACTTGGAAGGACGAGGGATTTTATGACGCACTTCGCACCTGGGAGAAACAACTTGACGACGAACATATTCGGAAAGAAAAGAAGAGGGACTCTAAGCGCCGTGCTGGTATTGAGGAGGCCAAGTATATGATGAGTGGGTCGTTCGCTGATGAAGACTACGAGTTCAGTGATGACCCCATTTACTATGCGAACCAAAGTGAGTAAAGTCGGTGACTTTACGTGTAAAAAGGGGGTAATGTTACAACCGTACATGCCCCTATTCATTTTCTACTTCATTTACCTTGTATATTACGTAACATGACTCTGACTCATATGCTCAACGCATCTGTACTATAGTTGCCTTCCTTCTTTGGATACGCACTTACATTCTCACACCTCTCTTGGTCTGTGCGCACATACTGGCCTATTTAAGCACAGTGTACTTGTAGTAGATTCGCTACTTTAATCTTACTGGGTTTTACCTGGAATCTCCTTCGCTTAGGTCTCCAACCTAAGTCGTCTTGAATCGTCTCTAAGTCTAAGCACTCCTTAGTCTTAGTCTCTATTCTCGCGGATACCTCTTAAGACTTGTCTTTGAGGCTGAACCCTTGATCGTACTCGGAACGCGTTCCTTGTACTTTCACCTTGTTCTCTTTTGAACATTGTAAGAACTCCCAGCAGACCGCCTGTGTCTTTTCACTGTCGCTGGTGACGCCACCCCAGTTCGTAACAGTGGGCCCATACAATCATGTCCCTACAGAGTGGGTCTGTGTTTTTGTGAGTCATGTTATTTGAACATATCACAATCCTTTCAGATTTTTCCCTAGTTCATGGTGTTGTACAGTATTTCAACTGGTATGAATTTCTGCTCTAGACGGTGCAGAGTCGTATCAGAGCTTGACACCTCAGTTCAGCCATCCATATGGGCCAGGCGCTCAAATATAAACTATGGTGGATGATTCCCACAGCAACCCTGTCGGGTGTCCTAGAAATATTGGGATGGAGTGCCAGGTTATGGTCGAGCCAGAGGCCTGAGCTGTTGACGCCTTTTGAGATGCAGTGAGTATTCATCGAGAAGGAACTACTCACATTCCCACGCAAGCATCATTACTGCAGACTCGTGGGTACTATTATAGCACCTACTCCTCTGCTTGCAGCCAACTTTTCCACCCTTGGCAAAATTATCTATGAACTTGGACCCCAATTCAGCTGTCTGACCCCACTTATGTGTTGGTATTACTTTGATATACTCCTTTAAGTTACTGATGTGGCGCAGATTCCTTGATTTTTTGCTCGTTTGTTAGTACCTGATATGCAAGTGATGCAAACACCTCATGTCCTCCGGTTCATGTAGGATGTTATTTGCTTTACCATACAAACTGTTGGAGGCGCAGTTGCTGCGCGAGCCGTTAGCGACACTAGTGCCGATCCGGTAAGTGCCACCTCTAGTACCTTGTGTCGTTTGTTCAATGCAGACAGGGCGGGAGAATTATGCTAGTAGGGATTGTTGGCCAGCTTGGTGCGTGATGCGCAGCGTTGTAATACAAAACTTACCGACATTCATTCCCTTTGCTCTTTAGTTGCGATAATCATCTACGCCGGTTTGGCGACCGAGTTTTTATTGCGTCGGAAATACAATGCACCCTTCCGCCACCAGGTCATTAGATTCGGGAGAGGTCAATATCCTATAAGTAAGGAAATGCAGCAATTTATTTCCGGGATGAGCTTCTGTACCATTTGCATATTCATTCGGTTAGCGTTCTGCATATATTGTTATTAACAGCTGCAGTGTGCTAACTTCGTCCTTAGGTCCGTGTACCGCACAGTGGAGCTCGCCGATGGGTGGTCTGGATCAGTGATTGCGACCGAGGCCTACTTCAGTGAGTCACAGTAATATCAATATCTTCACACGTTGCCGACAGAATCCTGATTGTCGATAGACTGGCTCGATGGGGGGTTTATCACCGTTGCTATCTATACTCTCAACATTTTTCACCCGGGTATATATTTGAAGTCTGCTCATAGATGACGAATTCATTCAAAATCGATTTTCTTTGTGACAAATTGCTATTTTTACTTGTCGCCTAGTAGCATAATTTGATATGAGTTTCCTGCTTGCAAATATGTCTCTGCGAACATCAACGCATGTTATTTTGAGAGCATCAGAGTCTTGGGACACATTCTTTATTTCTCACAAAGTGCTTACTGCAGTCTGCAAACTCTAACTACCATGGCAACACTAGATGGGCATCTGCTTCAGCGCCGTTGAAAAAACGCTGGTATCACGTAACTCAGCGTTATAAAGTAAACAGCTCTGTATGTAGAGCAATCCCGCCCACATCCATACTCATTGTCAAACCCAATCTCGCGACTGCATTCTGGGCCTCTCTAGTCAAACTCTCTGGACCGCTAGCACAGACCGCAACTCCTCCACCAGAGCCGTGCAATTTCTGGCTTTCATCAAGTCCTATTTCGAGCGAATCTTTCCTTTCAGATGATGGCGAAAGACTGATGAAGTCCTTGAGTAGATCCTGGACAGACGGACGCGAGAGTATGACGATGGAGTTGGGGATATGAGGTACCGCTTCTGGATTGCAAAGACACGTTACGAAAATAGATATATGCAGGTCGATGGTGCTATTCGACGCTGCCGCAGCAATATCTACCAGCATCGGAGCAAACCATTCTATCTGACCTGTGTAATGGATCAGGATGATATAGTGCCTGGTGTAAATATGAAATACCAAAAGATTTAATGCACCAAGTGAATTCGATTCTCCTCGTTCGCTCCCCCTGACTGCGACCTAGTTTGACGCACCTGCCGACAATATCGTCTAGCAGACCAAGAGTGAATGTGACGCCAGACCCGCCAGCTACAAGAAAGACATTTTCGTATAGACCTAGATCGACGCTTGACCCTCCGTAAGGCCCATCCAGCATGACTTGAACGAAAGCACCCAAGTCTCCCTCGGACTTCTTATTGATTTGTAAATGTTCTTGTTTCTTTCGGGTATAATCATTCAATGCCCGCGTCCAGTCTCCATCGTTTCGTGCAGCGAGAATGAATCCCGGCGAGGAAAGGCATGAATAGGAAGGTGGGGCCGAGAGAATAGTGAAAGCATGGGATTCAAACACTCTGTTGGAGAAGAAAACGCGCAATCTGACATGCTGACCAGCAAGCCAGCCATCGTCGCAATTATGGACGCGGATCTGTGAAAGATAGAGTTAACAGTTGGTCTATAACGCTCGAATATTTCTTATACCAGAGTCATGTGAGCGTCCTGTGCAGTAAGTGTGGCGTCCTTAATGCGATAACGGAATAGGCGTAATAACACATCTGCGCCATAAAATGCAAGGGGAGGGAATATCCACGGCGATGCGTATATCGTATGGTAGCATATAGTGACGAAGAATGCCACATATGTCAAAACGCTGCAACAGATGTTAGCTGTGGTGCGACGTGAAACAACAAAACTTACTGAATGACGAAGAAATACTCATAAAACAGTCTCCTGACTGGCCTCAATGACGTAAGGACAATGATGCAGAGGAGCGCTAACGAAGCAACTCCCGAAGTCTCTTTCTGCGGACCAAGAATTGAAAGCCCATACTGTAGGTGGTTGCGAATCCATAGTGACCCATGAATGCATCCAGCAAGGAACATAGCTCTTCCTGCCATTCTATGGATAAAGTTGAGTTTCTCGTATCCATTCCCTGGTCCTAAAAGTAAGGACAAAATTGAATTTTTTGTTTGCGAACAAAAAGACAACAGGGAACTGTCCGAGAGCGAGAAATCCTACGTGGCTCAAATAAGTTCCTTTCGTTCGTCGATAAATGTGACTGACTTACCAGCTCTGTTCGGATTCGAGATAAGAGGTGCATCCTTTACGATGCAGACAAGTACAGCTGCAAGGTACGCCGATAAGACCACGACTAAATATTATAACGTGTCAGTTGTTCCTATCAGTAACATAACACCCTCGATGCCCACTTTGTCCAAGATTGAGCCCGAGCTTCGGAGGAGACCAGTACGTTGGTGAGATAAGAGCATTCCAAGCTCCAATCAATCTGCGACCTCTTCGATGGGTAGGCGGCGGTTCTTTGCCATCGGAATGGGCGGACTGATATCCATCGGTCTCTGAGATTCCAGTCATACCCTTGAGGGAGCGCCCATTTCTCAGCCCAAGAATCAAACTCGGAACTGAAACAGCCACAGCTAGCGCCACGCCAGAGCACCAGACTATGGTGAATTTAATTTGCCATTTGGGATCTTCGACATATGAGCTGTTAAATCATGCGTGCGCTTCAGTATGTAGGAGATCAAAATTGTCAAACATACTTGTAAATTTGGAAGCTACTAGGAACGACTGGAGCAGCCATATTGTCGCGCTAGTGCAGTGACTCAAGAAGACCAAGTCCGGTGCGCGGCGGCTAGATCAAGTGCCTGATTAGTAAGTCAAAAAAACTTTTTTCGTTTTACGCACGGCGGAAAATCTGATGGAATGTCGTCAGCAGTACATTGGAACCATTGGATAGCCCAGGAGAGCGCGAGAGAACAGCAAAGACCGGGTTCGCAATGTACAGAATGATACCGATATCAGTTACACGACGCAACCACATGACACAGAACAGCAGTACTACTAGCAGTACTGACTCGATGCAGATGGCAGTCGATCACTAATACTTTAGTGACAGAAAATAGACTGCCCCGCTTGCCTGCTGCATTCTAGACACTTGATTGTCGCCTGCATGTTTTGTACCCTCACGCCCAACACGGTAAGTGGTGTTGAGTTTGTATTGTTATAAAGAAAGCATATCCGAGTTATCCGCATCATATACTGTACCCCAGCCTGGCATGCACGATGGTAACTAAACAAGAGGCATACAGTGCTTTGCAGCCATTATATGCTCACAGAACGATCACACGTAATCAGTCTAATGCACATGCGCAATACTACCGAACCTTCCAAAGAGAGTCTCTCCCACTCCGAGCCCCACCACAAGAGAGAATATGAAACCCAGCTGGTACGTCCTGTCCACGGCCAGCACATCAACAACTCAACGAACAAATAGAGTGACACGACGTACATAACTGCGAGCATGAAGAGGTAACTCAGCAACGTCTGCGCTGTAAACATAATCCCACGTGTGATATCATGCGCGGGAATGAAGGGGGGCGTTAAAGCGCTTTATGAATCCTATGGGGGACGACTGAGTTGGTAGAGTATCGAGTGTTTCCGATGCAACGATAATTGCTCTGAACATTCATAAGAAATATTCTATGAAAAGGAAGGGAAAGGACGTACTGTTGGCCCCAGTGGAATTCCATCACTTCTCGACAAGCTGCTATCCAGCGCTCGATCAGCGCCAACAATAAACAGTGCGATACATGTGCCAACCATGGCTCCTGAGCTCTTAGGAACCCAGCCAAGGAACCACACTGTGTGCCGTCTTGTTAACAGTCTATTGTATGTAATTGAGAAGATATAACCCACGAGTGTCTCCTGGCGTAAAGTGCAGATACGAGAGCATGTTCCCTACGGCAAGACTTATCCCATCATCCATGGACATATCCATGCCATTGTAGGCGAGACAACCTTGACCCAGACATAAGAGACAGAGCGTCAAAGATTTCCAGCTCATTTGTGGGCGGCGTTGGCGTTCCTAAGTGTGCTTGTGCGGTAGACAAAGGGAATCATGGGTTAACTTGACTATCCGTGGGAACTACCTTCCTCCAGCGGAAGGATGCTTTGAAATGAGCAGGGCCCAGGGGATACCTCTGGACTACCATTACTGTCATCGGTAGATAGAAGACAGAATGGCGGGAATCGAGTGGAGGAAAACAGGGGGTCAAGACATAGACAAATCGTTGGGCTTCATGAGAACTACGCTCTCGCTTACATTGGTCTACGCCTTGACGATCCTGAGGTACACCATCTCGATTCTGCTTCACCATACAACTCTGTGTTGCAATGTATCGTCTAGTGCACGTTTTCGGATTGACTTGATATGCATGATGCTGCCGCAAAGATCGCAGACTAGGCGTTGTTGACAAGTGGCCAGAGGTGTAACTTATTATGCATTCACGATAACCCATTCCCTTCGAAGAAGATTATATATCCTGCGGTTGAGGACCTGTAAAGCTCTGCGCAAATTTTGGTGAGCTTTGAGCTGTAAGAAGTCGGAAGACAAGATAAAAACTGGTGGGAGCTAAAAGCGCTGAGCAACGACTTATTAATGAGGCATTTTAGCGGAATGTGGGAATTTGACACTTTGAGCGCTCTCTGTGCGAATACAACGGGCCTATCATAGATATGTAATGTGCTTGGGGAATTTTAGAATGCGGGAGTTACCAATGCCATCGTCATATTTGTGCAGGATGAATGATATACTTGGTCTCGCCGGTCATTCCATAAGATGGGAGTATCACATGTAATATTCCAGCGTCACAAAAATGTTAGCGTCTAAGTGCTGCATTATGATTGGGAGTTGTGAGAAATCATCATATGAATAAGAGTCCACACATACGACACTCTCGCACCCTATACCAATCTCTTGGAGTCTCCCGAGTCGCCACTCGAGCTTTTGCTCTCGATAGCCTCCTTGATATCCTTTTCAACCACATCAGCGACACTCTGAGCCTCCTTCTTCACTTCCTGTGCCCATCCCATAGCTTTCAGCTTAATCCCGTCCTTTGTTCAATACTCTCCACGACGTTCTTCACACCTTGATTAACTGACTCTGTCCAGCAGCAGCACCTTCTTTCGTGCGCTCCCAGGCTATTCCACTGTGGCGACAGAGGTTTCTTCTATTTCTCCAAAGCGAGGAGCATAACGATCTTCGAGCTCCACGCCATACGCACCAACCCGAGAAGCGGTACCGGAAGGAAATACGCGAATGCGCTAGCTAAGGCTATAGGAGGAAGGAAGATACGTGTCGGAAGTGAGCGTGAGCGAGTGAGGACGGACGTCGTCAGGGCAGAAATTCCGGTATAGAGCAGTCCAGGATTCAAGGGTTCTGTAGATCACGGAAGGATTTATGCGAGCTGTTCATGGTTAATGAGGACGTAATGGTTAGCATAACATGATATAACCCACTTTCTACCATCTCCTCAACAGAGATCCACCGGTTTATGAACCTTGTGCTTCGGAGTGGACGCCGTATAGTAACCCGTGATCTCCCGCCGTACCATCCCAATTCGCTTCTCTAATGCAGACGGGGTGTCGAGTAGCATGACTTCGGTATGGTGTAGGTATATGGAGAGCTATACAATGGTATTATTTCAAAGAACGATGTGCTTAGAAGAAGTAAATACCTTCGTCTGGCCAGAGCTTGAGGTCCAAGATCCCGAACCTTCAGCTGCATTTCAACTATGCACGCTTCTGCAGTCATCGAGTAATATGCTAGAGAATATATCGAGTGTGAGAGTATTCTCTGTCTCATAAAAAACAAGTCTTACGTTTGGTCTGGAAACAGTATGTGTCAAATACCGAGTGGATGTTCACGCGGACGCGCCGGCGAAAGTTCAAGGGAGCGTGGGAAACACATTTTAGTCGTTGAACTTGCGTTGAATACCATCATGAACTTTGTTTGAAGCAGTCCGATGAATGTCGACGTCGTTACGTCCAATATGTATAGATGAAGTGTCTAGCTCGGGAATGCTGTAAAACGTGCGTGCAAACAATGTATTGTCGGCTTAACACCATGATAGATCGCCATAGCCCATCACAGTGCATCAGCATCATCACCCACAAGTACTATGCCTCCATCCCTAAAGGTGAGACGACTTCCAGAGGAAGTTGAACTTGGACATATTATCTGATGGTAGTAAGGTTAACGTCGGCGATGAAGTGGAATTGCGCCTTTTCTGTAATATTATGGCTGGAGCGTGTGCCAGTACAGAGTGTCTCTGCTGATTCCGTGGCTGCTGCTCGTATGGGTACTTATGTCTGATTGACTGACATCCATCTCGGCTTGCAGGAGTCCTTGACAGAGTGGTGTTCCGCCACTCTCCCAACTGTCCTTGGTGCGTAAGCAAATATATCGTCGTCCTTGTATGCGGTCAAAAGGACGACTACCCTATTCAATATTTTTTCTGCAATGCACCCGTCCCTTTTTTGATTAGACGTGCTCTCGATAGACTCACCTTAGAAATTAACACGTTCACAAATTGCATACTGGCTGTCGAGACGTCACTTGTGCTGTGTCCTTACGGATGCTTGCACCAAGCCAAACGCAAAAACCAGAGGCAAGTTTTTCTCGTCATTATTGTAAGTAATTCCATTCGAGAGCAGTGCTATCAAACTTGGGGAGTTCATTGCACAATATTAATATTTCGGTGATCAGCCGCTTCCACGATGACTTTGTGCCGTGTGGACATAAGCGCTTGTGGATAGGTGAGCATTAGTAATTTCCACCTCTGCTGCGTCACGCCTCAAGTACATTATTGTAGGGAGTTCCACACTTCTTTCATTGGTGCACTCTCTGAGATCATGCAACCACATCTCTATTCTATTGTCCACGTGCCACAACGCATTGTGTTGGCACCACTCTTCCACTAGGTCTTCCACACCTCGCCACTACGCTTTTACCTTGCAGCATCATATAAAAGCCCCCATGTTTTATCGCCACTTCACTCATCATCTCCCACCACCGATAGTTTTCAAATCTCTCAAAGATCTACTCTTCCCCATAATCTTTCATTTCTACGAAATCATGCAACAAGTGTGTTTCAAACTTGAGGTGCTCTGCAATCATCGCAATCCCAGAGGTATGTTCTTCATGTCATGTTGTTATCTCAATTCCATTCCTTCTTTGTAGGGACAGGAAGCAACGGTGTTTGACCGCAAGTCAGTCTGCGAAAAATGCTACGGAAAAGCCACTTTGCGCAAAGTGCGACCGTTTGTTGCACGTAAGATGATTCTCTTTTCGTCTTTGAATATTTTACTGATTTAGACCTCCCGCAGACGCCCGTCCCAACCATCCCCGCAAGACACATCAAGCCAGTAAGTATTGATTTATTTCCTTCATTTTGTCCGCAGTCGTGCTGACTTGTGATGTCCCCTGCAGAAGGCATATGAAGAACCAGAGGAAGAATTAATCTACACGTATCTCCCGAGACCCAAGCCGGGCCGCGCGATCAGGCGTGTAGAATTTTCTGACGGGGAGGGTAGTATGCGGTCCGAGTACGTTTCTTGCCGTGTGGAACCAGAGAAGAAGCAGAACAACGCTAAGCTGGTGCAGCGTGTTACAAAGTTCTTACATTTTACCTAGCGGCGCTTTTAGATACTACTACTAAACTGTCTACCGAGTGTTTGCACTGATTCCGAATCTCAACCGTCATAGACCGTTCTCATATCTACTTATGACATACAATTTCCATTTTTTTGCGCGCACCGTGTGCCTATCTCTGTCTCCCCCATCATTTCATTTCCATTGGATGCACTTGAATCCGTCAACTGTTGGTCCTTTCTCCTGACTATTTATAACACCTTGTTCTTTCACTATGCTTGCTTCTCCGGCAGATATTGTTGGTATCCAAAATACTATTCCTTATGCTTTGGAGCCAAACATGCCTCCTCATCAGTTGAATCTCAAAGTAAATACTGTATGGACCATCCAACGAGATCAGATTGGTACAAAATGTGCAAGTCCTCGCACTCTTCATCTAAGACTCATTGAGGTTCAAATTCCTCACTCCGGAGATATATTGCCTATCCCGCATCACTTTATCAACAGCTAGCATGTGAATCCATGCAAAATCTGAGGGCCGAGGTCATTGCCAGCCGCAAATATCAGGACTCACCAAGACTTGGAATCGAAGAGTTTAAACATTGAGCTTGAACCAATACAAAGTGAGTGAGCTGTGATTGATCAATCAAGTCCACTTTAAAAAAAGCAAAATTGCTCGATATGTATCAATTATACGCAAAGTATTAAGCTTTTACATAAGTCACATATAGCCTACAAATAAAAGCGAACATACGACGTGTAGTTTTGGGTTGTAAGAGCAAATGATTTGCCAAAACCTTTCATTGTAATCAGAGCATTCCACGCTCCTTGATTCTTGAAGTAAAATAAAAAATTATTGAACGAAAAATTCACGCATAGATAAATTTAGATGCAGGTGCGAAGGAGATGGACAAGCAGAACGACGGGTGCAGGCTACTAGCATCAGCAAACTACTGGGAGCCTGTACAGAATTGTACAAACTTGTACAGGCTCGACAAACTCACAGCTAAGTCCCTGCTGTGCAAGCCTGTACAAGCAGCCACAAACTGTACAAGCTTCTGGGGTTTCGGAGCAGAAATGGCAAAACAGTATCATCACACTCCATGTCACATTATATGCAGTGTTCTTACCACTGAACCACAAGACCATTGATACAGTCTAACAATAATGGCAATATATACCAAAGCAATGTCACATGTCCAAAAATGCGAAAATTCCACCAAGTTCATTCATTCAATACAACATTACATATTCTATTTACTACTACACAAATTCTAGTTACAGCAGCTTGATAAAACCACATATATATGTCAGTTTGTATTATCTGTAGACATCAGTAATATTGGTGGTATGATATCTAATTATATGTCTGTTGAGTTTGTGAGACCTGTGATGTCTTGTGACACCTTGTGATAGTTGTGATAAAATTAGTAGTTTTCTGATGCATATATGTCAGTTTGTATTATCTGTAGACATCAGTAACATTGGTGGTGTAATATTTAATTATATGTCTGTTGAGTTTGTAAGACCTGTGATGTCTTGTGACACCTTGTGATACTTGTGACACCTTTGTTAGAATCTGCATCCGATAGCTCCTATCCGGAAGAAGATAGAGATATCCAGAAATGATATCCAGATGTATTTCTGGTCATGTGACCTGTCATCTGGATTAGGTTACTCCTCTTAAATCACCGGACTACCTGTCAAGTAGCGGAGTAGACTAACACTCATCCATAGTAATGATAGCATAGTGTACAGCTACTTACTCCAGACTCCGTCATATCATTGGGATGATGACGGAGATACTCCATACATATTTAGTATAACAACATGTAAACTACAAGTTAAAGTGTCCAAATAAGAAATCTATTCTGTACTGAAGTTGCTCTACTCCTATAAACCAGATTTCCAATCCTTTCCAGTTCCTAACATAGTCCACTCTTCCAGAACCCCTATTTCTGGAATATCTCCAGAAAACATCTCGGAAACCTCCTCCGGAAATCCTTCAGATTCCTTTCAGAAACTTTATCAGAAACTCATCTGGAAGCCCTCCGGATTCTTTCCCCCTATACACCAGCTATAATCTTATCAGGTTATGAGCCCTGCTACTCAAATGGATTACAGTATGCCCTCCAGTTCCAGTTCTCTGTTTAATATTCCGCATCTTGCTGAAGATGGATCCAATTGGGTCACTTACAAGAATCACAGGACAATTGCCTTAAGGGTGCGCGGACTCGGAGAATATGTATGTTACGAACTGGGGTGCATCACCAGCGACAGTGAAAAGACACAGACGGTCTGCTGGGAAGTTCTTACAATGTCCAAAAGAGGACAAGGGAAAGTACAAGGAACGCGTTCTGAGTACGATCAAGGGTTCAGCCTCAAAGACAAGTCTAAGAGGTATCTGTGAGAATAGAGACTAAGGCTAAGGAGTGCTTAGACTTAGAGACGATTCAAGACGACTTAGGTTGGAGACCTAAGCGAAGGAGATTCCAGGTAAAACCCAGTAAGATTAAAGTGAGGAATCTACTACAAGTACACCATGCTTAAATAGGACAATATGTGCGCACGGACCAAGAGAGACGTGAGAATGTAAGTGCGTATCCAAAGAAGGAGAACTATAGTACAGATGCGTTGAGCATATGAGTCAGAGTCATGTTATGTAATATACAAGAGAAATGAAGCAAAGAATGAATAGGGCACGTACGATTGTAACAATGTAGATGGGACGGTAGTCAAGTCCATCTGCTATGTTGCTGACACAGCTGGAGTAGTACGCAAACCAGACGGAACTGCAGCAACCCCGGATGAAATCAAGGACAATAGGAAGGAAGTTAATGAGTACATACAGAAAGACTCACTCGTCCAATAGCATATCTTCAGCACCATCATGGATATGCTGATGCTACAGCTGGATAGCATGGATTCTGGATCCAGCATGTGGTCGGAACTCCAGAAGGTCCATGAGGGCGAGTCCGCCCTGGTAAAGGCGGATGTCCGGAAATGCATGCTCCTAACTCATTGTGATGAATCCAGAGATGTAAAGGTGCACTTCAGAGAGTTGAATCAACTCCACCAGACCATGGCTGGAATGGGTACACAGGTAGCTGATGAAGACTACGCTGCCATACTCCCGGATCTTTACCATTTGATCATCTCATCTTAGGAAGCTGCCGCAGGTTATACCCAGAAGGTAGTGACACCTCACAAGCTAATAACTGCAGTAACCATGGAGTATGAGCATTGGCTCATCAGAAATCTGCATTCCGGAAAGAAGGCCAGAAATTCTGCATTGTCCACCAGAACTAATTTTCGGAATAGCCATGGAGCAAACAAGGACATCATATGTTACAACTGTGACAAGAAAGGACACTACAAATCAGATTGTTGGGCCACCAGAGGTGGAAAGGAAGGACAGAGACCAGAAAGTCAAAGATGCAAAGGTAGTGGAAACTCTAAGAAGCCAACCGCTAATACTGCAGCAGCTGCCCCTATCCCACTGGAAAACTTTGCTTTTGCAACAATTTCCAGACCTCTGGAAAGCCACTGGAGCACAATATTGGACTGCAGAGCAACATCTCATTTTTGTCTGGACCAGGAATGATTCACCAAATTCACAGAGATCCCACTCCAGGAAGTCCGGATGGCAGATGGTACAGCCATTAGTGCTTCTGGATGAGGAGAGGTCCAGCTGGAATTGCCACTTGGAGAAGCAAGCACCACTGTAACCCTCTGGAATGTGCTATACATGCCTAAGATGGCGCTAACTCTTGTTTCACATGTCTGATAACTGCTGCTGTAATGAACATATTGGCGCTGGCCTCGAAACCTTACCTTTTAGCACTTGTCTCACGTCTATAGGAGTTACCACTTGTCCATGGCTGTCTTACCCCTTTAGCATTGCTGGTGGCATCCCACGCTTACTGCACACCATACCAACTGCTGCACCACATTCCACGTACTGATGTCCTCCCATGTCCTTGCTGCATCCGCATAGCTCCATTTGGTGTGTAGCTTGTTTTATGTTCATTATCACTGATTCCACAGCAAGCCTTATTACATGTTGCCTCGTGCCACAGCCGCCTCATGCTATGTTTACATATGGTGGTTACTGTACTTGAGTGCTACTGATTTTGCCTAACGCAATCCGAATACATATGATTTAGGATATAAGCACTGCATACCCCGCACGATACAGTACCTTATTTTCACCGTACTATAGGTCAGGATTAGTGTCTAGCTCTGGACCTACCCAGCAGTGGACTTAGTCTTTAAAGTTTCCTTACCACTCGTTAATCAACATCATTCGTTCACCATTACTGGTGGCACACTGCTAGATCCTTGACCCCTATTTTGACTGAACTTCACGCTCACTGCCACTTTACTGCCGAAAGTACCGCAGCCTTCTTTACTGTTTCTTTGCACCGCTCGCAACCTTACTGCTACTGCTGACTTTATTGCTCATTATTGCTCACTCAATGCTACGTTTACAAGCATTATCTCAACCACGGTAGCACCACTACGTATGACACTAGTTCTGGCAGCATCATTGCTGACCATGGCAACTTACCGCTGACTATGACACTATATTCACACATTGGTTTGACTCGAACTTGACTATACTAACAGGCATCCTCCTTTAGGGTTGAACACTCTTGTTTGACAAGTGAAGCAGACTAGATGGAGCGCAAGACCACACATACTAACTTAGGAGGTAGTTTATCTACAGCCCAGGTTAGGTTGTATCTTTACACCATGGGTTTTGCTATTCATTTTGAAAACACACACTGCAAAATCTGGACCCCTGCTCTGAAGCGAAAGTTGATTGCAACAATTCCCTTAATCAATGGTCTGTACACCATATCCGCTGCTCCAGAAGAATGAGTAAATGTTGCCAAACTCACAGTATGTGAACTCCATCAAATTCTTGGACATGTTGCACAACCCGCCATGATTCATGTGGTGAAGCATGACTTATTCCGAGGTGTTGAGCTTGACTCCGCTTCATGTCCAGAATTTTGTGAGGCCTGTACCAAAGCCAAAGCTGCACAACAGCCATTTCCGGATGAATCGGAAAATTGATCCCGGACATATGGAGAACTTATTCACACAGATTTGTGGGGACCTGCTCAGATGGACAGTGTAGCTGGACATGTATACTATGTCAGCTCCACTGATGACTTCAGCCACTGGACCATGATTGAATTCCTGAAGCTTAAAAGCAATGCATTTTCTGCTTTCAAACATTTCCAGGCCGAGATATCATGCCAGAATTCCTGAACCCAAGTCAAGAAACTTCGCTCGGACAGAGGCGGAGAATACCTGGGACTGGAATTCGATGCATACCTGAATGATCAAGGTATCAAGCGACAGCTTACAGTCCACAACTCACCCCAGCAGAATGGAGTTGTGGAATGTCTTAACCAGACACTTGTAGAGCATGACTGGGCCATGTTAATTGGCCAGAACATGCCAAAGTACCTCTGGGCAGAAGCCATCAATTATGCCACTTGGTTGAAGAATTGTTTTCCATCCAATGCCATACCAGATAAAACTCCTTTCGAGCTTGTCCATAAATCCAAACTGAATCTCGCACTTGTGCAAGAGTTCAGAACTCCGGTATATGTCCATACTACCACCGAGGGAAGTTGGAGGCCCGAGCGGAAGAAGCCACATTTGTAGGAATAGATGGAGAGAGCAAAAGTTTCCAGATCTGGTGGCCAGAAAAATGGAGAGTGTCTATCAAGCAGAATGTAACATTTCCGCCAATGGTGAAGTCTGTTATCAATGCTGATGATGTTCCGGACGAGGGGGAGTATAGTGGACTGGTGTAAAGATACAACCTAGCTTGGGCTGTAGATAAATCACTGCCTAAACTAGTATGTTAGTCTTGCGCTCCATCTAGTCTGCTTCACTTGTAAGAACAAGAGCGTTCGACCCTGAAGGGGGATGCCTATTCAGTATGGTCAAGTTCGAGTCTAACTTATTTGCGAAACAAGCGTCGAGGTCAGCGGTAAGTTGCCACGGTCAGTGATGATGCCGCCAGAACTAGTGTTGTGAGTAGCGGTGCAACCATCGTCAAGATAAGGTCAGTAACAGTAGCATTGAGCGAGTGATGTCGAGCGGTGGTCTCAGTGGTAGCGGTAAGGTTGCGAGCAGTGCAATGAAACAGTAAAGAAGTCCACGGTACTTTCAGCAGTAAAGTAGTGGTTCGTGGGAAGTTCAGTCAAAGTAACAGTCAAAAGTCCAGCGGTAACGGAGAACGAGCGTGATAATTAACAGGCGATAAGGAAACTTTAAAGACTATGTCACTACTGGGTAGATCCAGAGCTAGACAATAATCCTGACCTATAGTACATGCAATGGTGGTAAAATCAGGTACTGTATTGTGCGGGGTACGCGGTGCTTATATCCTAATTCATATGTACTCGGAATACTCTAGGCGAGATCAGTAGTGCTGGAGTGTAGTAACCGCCATAAGTTAACATAGCGCGAGGCACTGCGGCACAAGGCAACATGTAATAACGCTTGCCGTGGAATCAGTGATAACGAACAGAAAACAAACCACACACCAAATGGAGCTATGCAGACGCGGTGTAATGAACATATTGGCGCTGGGCTTAAAACCCCATATTTTGACACTTGTCTCACGTCTACAGGAGTTACCACTAGTCCATGGCCTTCTTACCCCTTTAGCAGTACGGTGGCATCCCACGCTTACGCACACCGTACCACTGCCGCACCACATTCCACAAACCGATGTCCTTCCATGTCCTTGCCGCGTCCGCATAGCTCCATTTGGTGCGTAGTTTGTTTCCTGTTTTTATCACTGATTCCATGGCAAGCATTATTACATGTTGCCTCGTGCCGCAGCGCCTCGCGCTATGTTTACTTACAGCGGTTACTACACTCCAGCGCTACTGATCTCGCCTAGAGTATTCCGAGTACATACAAATTAGGATATAAGCACCGCATACCCCACACATGAGCACCTGATTTTACACCATTGCACATACTATAGGTCAGGATTATTGTCTAGCTCTGGATCAACCCAGTAGTGGACATAGTCTTTAAAGTTCCCTTATCGCTCGTTAATACATCACGCTCGTTCTCCGTTACCGCCGGCATACCGCTGGACTTTTGATTGTTACTTTTGACTGAACTTCTCACGCTCCGCTACTTTACCGCTGAAAGTACCGCGGACTTCTTTACTGTTTCTTTGCACCGCTCGCAACCTTACCGCTACTGCTGAGACCACCGCTCGACATCGCTCGCTAGATGCAACTGTTACTGACCTTGTCTCGACGATGGTTGCACTGCTACTCACAACACTAGTTCCGCGGCATCATCACTGACCGTGGCAACTTACTGCTGACTCAGACACTTGTTTTCGCAAATAAGTTAGACTCGAACTTGACCATACTAAATAGGCATCCCCCTTTAGGGTCGAATGCTCTTGTTCTTACAAGTGAAGCAGACTAGAT